>CM061154.1:8574115-8724115 GCA_030710495.1 Labroides dimidiatus | reverse complement strand
TGAAGTGAGGAGACAAAATGTTTGATGGCACTTTGGGCATCACCAGAATTTCAACTGAAGCTGGAGAGCAGCACGAGAAAGAGCAAGCTTTATTTCAAACTTGCAGAGGATATGCTTGAAGTTGGGTAGACCGGAATGCCAGATCAGATTACACAACAACGGTTTTAGGACAGTTTTCAGCCTGTCGTTTACACAGAAACGGCGGTTTTTAAAGCGCCCTCCAGAGTGGAAGGGGGCTCTGTTGCCGTTCAAACAGCAAGCTGGAGTTTTCAGTAGAAATGCTGATGTCACGCTCCGCTTTGCACGTGCGCATTTCACTTTCATTGGGGGAACTTTTAAATGCCATCTGTGAAACGGAAAACAACAACGGTTCACTGTCAGACTACTGTGTGCTTGTCCTGCTGAATCTGCTGACTGCCTTTCAATAAAATGTGCGTCTGATGCTCCACTTTTGCAATCAGCGAAGACGCATTCAATAGATGATCAGCCCACCTCTTCTGTTGCAGAGGGCTACCAAAAGACTCTACACGTATATCGCCACCTACAGGCTTGTTATGCATACTACAGCTTTTTTCTCTGTGTTTTTTACGTTTTCAAGTGAAACGTTATGAAACATCGTCATGTAAATGGGGCCTAACTCAGAAGAAGGCCCTCTCACTTTCGTTCGGCTTAAACCGGTATGAACGCAGGCTGGTTCGCTAGAAAGCACCAAGATTCTGAAAATACAGAATAGAATTTGGTTTTAGAACCAGAACCGTGCCGGTGTGAAAGCCCTCTGTGAGACATTCCACATCACCCCAATTCCCCCCACCTAACCCCCATCGTTCCTCCCCTCCCTTCCTTTCATTCCCTTTTTGTCCCTCTGTTGTCTCAGACTTCAACAAACTGTGCTGCCTCACATTTCCTTTTCCCCAGAGGCCCATGGTCCATCTTAAATCACTTGCCAATGTGTACCTCTGCTCTTCTTTCCCAGCAGATCTGGAGTCCACCATTGTATGCAACTGCTCAAATCTTACACGGGCTCCCACTGGTTACCCCGGGAACTCCGCACATGTCTGCAAGAACAAAACTAAAGTGCAACAGCCACTTTACTATTATTGTTATTGTTATTATGCGACATTCTCTAACTTTTTTTAAAAGCTGCTTTTATTTTTTATTTTTACTCTGTTCATTTGCCAACCAGTCATTACCTTATTTTGTATTGTTTTCTTTTTTTTTTTTTTTTTTTTTTTTTTTACATTTAATTTCCTCTTTATGTTGCTGTGTTTGTTATTGGAACTCCAGAAGGACTCTTGACCAATCACAGGTGTCAATTGCTCCTGTTTCTGTGTTGTGCTGGTGTGTGTGTGTGGTCCTTCCTGCTGCTGCTCAGTTGGCTGGAATATATTTGGGCACTTATTCTTCATCATCATCTCCATTGGTCACTACAGCGTTGACTTAAGCTGCCAAATTTCCTATCAACTACATATCAGCACAGGGTTTCAACAGAATTAGGGGTTATTTAATTTTCAGTGTCCGATAATTTCATCACACCTTTTCCTTTTCTGACCTTTCTTTCTTCTTTTTTTTCATTTCCAGTTTAACCTCAGTCGTCTTCCAGCGCATAGCTGTCTGTTTGGCAGCAGTCAATCAATCATGCCTGTTACATCTCCTCTCAAGTACTGTTGCGCTGTGCAGAGCACTTACTGACCATTACCCACCCTGCTGTGTCCCACTGTGTCTACATTAGCATCGTAGCTACTCCAAACTACATACTATGCAGTAGTATGTTGTAACACTATTGAAATCTTAACCTTAGCATAGTTCAACATATTATAAGAAATGTGCAAGTACTTACGATAGCCGAGTGGCCATGCATATTCATACACACAAGCGTGCACACACACAGGGGCTCCTGTAGTGTGTTGGAAACATCACTTAGTGGCACTTACTGTACAAAACCTCCAGTTATGTTGTTACTTATCAGCACACACACATACAGAACACAGATTTCTTTGGGTGTTCACAGCAGACCATGGCGAAGGACTTTAAAGGGATTGTGTTGGTGCTATGAGAGGAGACAGGGAGAGCAGACAACCAGGAAGAGGGAGGAGAGGACATATCTTCGTCTTTTGTTTTGTTTTGGGGTTTTTTTCAAGGTACAAGACATTTGAGTTTGTGACAGCTCACCCGCAAGAGACTGCACAGACAAACTGCTTTTTTTTTTTTTTTTTTTTTTTTTTGCACTGTATGTATTGTACATTGTTCCCTCACTGTGATGATATCGTCTCCTCCTCCTTCTTCCCCTCTTTATTTCTTGTAACCAAACGCTCAACAGATGGAAACCCAGACAGTTGGATAATTGGACCAGTCAATAAATCTGCTCACAGCTGAATAGAATTAAATTTAACAGTCAATTCCAGCGTGCTGTGAGTGCTTTAAAGAGCCAACCACTGACATGGATGGGTTAGCATGCACCACATTACAGAGACAAATTCAAATCAAAGCCTGTGATGTTTTAATACCTACTCCATGTTATGTTGTAAACAGAAAAACAGTCAAAAATGTAACTTTTGGGCTTTTCCTGTTTGGATTATAAGGCTAGAATGAGAGTGCTCTTTTTATAAATCTTTGAAAAATATTCTTAAGTTCCTAAAAGTGCAGATCAGAGATGACCCAGTGTCACTCTGTCGCCAAGTTTTAAACTGGTTCAGTCCTGTTTGTGGACCTGGTGCGGTCAAGCTTGACGTTCCAGTCGCTACAAAAAAAAAGTGGTTTTTTTTTTTCCTCTGTTAGTTTTATTATTATCAAAAAGAATGATCCTTTTGTTTTTTCCACTGTGCTTTTCTGCTACAGTCACAGGTTTAAACATATCTGCTTCAACATCTGCATTCAAACATGATCTCCTTTTAAAGAAAATACAGCATAAAACATGGTTATAAAAACTTGTCTTCAGAGGAAGATAAAAAAATTGAGCCAATGAGACATGGACCACATACAGCCATTTTCAGTTGCCTTTTTATGCTTATACATATACATATATATGTGTATATAAAAAGGCGTTTTTGAACATGCAAATGGCTCTCACGGCCACAGTATGATGATGTTTAACAAACACTACAACACACCGAGTAGTGGTGGTGGGTTTTAGTATTTAGCCCAGGCCTGTTGTATTACAAGAAAAATAACACGTCGTGAATCTGTAGGGGACAGATCAGTGTAAGAAAAGCATTTACCGCGCAGGTTGTGATGTAATGGTTTGATATTGCAATAAAATAAGAGGGAATGCCTCCAACTGTTAACAAACTAATTATTTTATCAGCGTTTTGAATTGATTTTTAAAAGAAGCTTATTGTTGTAATCTCTAAGTATGGACTACAGGCTCTTTATGCAGCCTCCACTCAATAATTATTACACTTACTGCTAAGAAGAGTAGAACATATCAAGAATTTGGGTATTGAATAACTTTGTGAGGAATTATTGCACAACATAAGACAAAAAAAAAAACTTGATGAATATAATTTAATGCTAAGTAACAGGTACCTAGGCTTTGTAGTGCTGGTGGAGGGAAGGAGCATTTTATATTGTAATTAAGAATAAACAATAAGGTCGAGTGTTTGAGGTATTCTTAGTCCAGATGTTTGTACACTAGTAGGTAAAATTCTCAAGAAAGTCTGACATTGTGCTGCTGTTGGATGAAAACCGTCATTATTTGGATTTTATTTTTAAACCCTCCCTTGTATTTTAAAAAGAATTGATGTTATCGTTTTAAATTCAAGGCGCTGAAGCGTAAAAGTCCAGAAACGGTTTTCTTGCGACAGCAGTGATGTCACTCGTCATTAGGATTTATTTAACCAACCACTTCTCTGTCAGTATTTCTCAATTTAATCTTATGGAGTTTTGTTTGATTCTTCCTTCCCTCTGGTCAAATAAGCATAATGGGTATGCATAAATATTCAGGTGTATTACACTATAGCATTGGATCTCTAAGTTAAAAAAATGCAGTATATTTATACAGCAAGTGGTACAGTAATGTATTTCTAGCTAAGCATGGTTGCATCAGTGTGGCAGCTACTGTCTGTGCTTTTAATATTTTCTTTGACCTTCTCTTCTGCACCTCTGTCTTTCTGTGTTTGTGTCACTGAAGGAGAATTTGTGACCAACTTTGTAAATGAATACAGGACGTTAACGTTTTCCCTAACAAATTCACATTTTTTTTAGTGTTGCCTGAATTTACAGATATCAACGAAGAAGGACTGAAATGAATTGCTTTTTTTATTTGTTTGAAAAACAGTTTCCATTTCTTTTCTGGAGGTGCAAAGATGAATTGAGCAATGTCTCGAGAACCCTCATCCTCCACGTCCTTTTGTTCTGTGCCATATTTTACCACACCTGTTCAGTAAATATTAGTTTCTCCTCCTAAGTAACTGGTGAATTCTGAAGTCCTTGTTCCGTCTAGCCTCCTGTGATTCTGTGTTTCCTATTGTTGTCCTACTTCTCACTTTGTTGTTGATGCTTATTGCCTGTCTCACTTTTTATCTTTTGTACTGTACCCTCTGTTGATCCTGTTTTCCAAAAAAAAAAAACCTCTCTAACACCATTTTGCATCACCCCCATAACCATTGAGTTTATCATTTCTACAGATGCAAAATGGAGCATATAACCGCAATCTTTTTTTATTTGAACACTTCGCTCTCACATTCTCATTGTTCTGCCATTTTATTGCCCATACACTCTTTTGCAACCCTCAATACACGGAGAACTATGAAATAGTCACACTCCAAGGAGCGTTTTTGACACTAGATGTCGCCAGTTACATGGCCTGGTTTTACTATGGATCAGAATTAAAAATAAAATATTGAGCCATGTCCTCTACATTCAAAAATGTAAAATGGATTTTAAACTTAGAGCTCTAAGTCATTTAGCTGGGTTGATCTTTTCCAAATTAAATATTCACTTTCTGAACATTTTAGATTAAAAAAATGTGCTGTAATTGGTTGTTCTAAATAGGACTTGGTTACTTTAAGCTCAAAATAAATTAGGGGGATTTTTTTTCCTCTGTGCTGAGGACCAACGCTCATACAGACTGAATTAAAGAGACTCATTAAAGAAGCAGAGCCACTGAGATATTGGAGGTGAAACAACTCCGTTTGTCATGGCGGTCAGACTGCTTCCTCATTTCGCATTCCTTACTCCTCCTTTGTGTCAGTTTGCACTCGTGTGAAAATTAACAGTTGGGAACACGTTCCTGTGTTTTTGGAGGGGGGAACTGCAGAGTTGTCTTATTCATGATTCTTTTATCATCTTTTCATTCTCCATCATTCTGTCCTCTGCGATACTGAATGGTGATATTTTTTGTATTATTATTTTTACCTCACTTTTACAGTGAAAACAGGAACATTCATAACACTTCCCCTCCACTCCTTCCAACATCCCTCTTCCTTCTCTCTCTTCTTTTTTTTGCCTTGCAGTTGCAAAGTCTTACTTTCTTTCATGAGTATAAATTAAAACACTACTATCACAGTGAATAGTAGGCTCTTAAATGTCTTTGATGTTCTGCTGCAGCTTTTTGATTTCAACTTGTCAGATATCTTAGTTTGATTTGACACTAAATGTGATGCAAAAAGTGGAAATTCCTTGTCTTCCAAAAAAAAAAAAACAATAAAAAAAAAACACAAACAAAAAAACATGCTCGTATCCTTTTGCCCCCTGGATCGAGTATTAGGAAAAAACCCCATCTTTTGGAAGTTTTAGTTTGGTACCCAGTTTGCACATGCTATGGTATATCTGTTACCGTAAGGTTGTGTTTGAAACAGAAGCCCAACGTCTGTTCAACGTTGAGAGAAGTGAATTGTATGTTAGCTATTTGGTCCAGAGTGACGGACCAGCGTCAGGCTTGTGATATGAAGTGTAAATCTGTTTTTAATTTTTTTTTTCTCTTTTTTTTATGTTTTTTTGTTGTTGAGGGTTTTTTTAAAGATCAGTTAGTGATCTTAGTACTATAACTAAGCCAAGTTTGTAATTGTATATTTACTGTAAAATGTAGAACATTGAATAACTATTAAAATTTTCCTATAAAAGGAGATGTGGTTTGTGTAACCTTCTTTATGTGTAATAGAATTCACTTTTTTTCTGTGATGTTTCAAGATGATACGGCCCCACAACAATAACCAAAAATTTGTATGGCACTCTTGATGACGTTAAAGAAGCTCCAGCTTTGCTCTCTTGCACAAACTTCCCGTCCTGATGCTTTAGTGTGATCAAGCTGGAACCTGAAGTCCTAAAATATTCTGAAGTGGAGGCTGAAGATTTGAAATGAACCTCAGAGCTTCATGGTACACAGTTTCCAGAGAATGAAGACACTGCATACATAAAACATCATTATCAACCAGAGGTACGAAAGTAGCAGCCACTGCATCAAAAAGATTTTTTTTCTGAAATACAACCCCTAATTCCAGTTGAGTTGGTATGTTTTGTAAGACGTAAATGAAACCAAACAATGGTTTGCAAATCACATTTAACCTTTAAAAATGAATACATTACAAAGACAAGATATTAATTGTTCAAACTGATAAACTTTTTTTTTTTTGCAAATATCCACTCATTTTGAATTTGATGCCTGCAACCTGTTCCAACCAAGCTGGGACAGGGTCGTGTTTCCTACTGTGTTCCATCCTATCCTATTTCACAAGATCTTGAGTGTGAACTATGCTTCACTTTTATTTACTGGTAAAAGCAGCGATTGTGAGATACGGAAGTTGGTGATAGTGTAAGACAGCAGTTTAAGTTAGCTGGACAAGTTATCAGTTAAACTTAAACTGTAGCCATGGTGACTGCATATGTCACAGAGGTCAGTACAGTACTGCTGTACAAGTCTGAAATCTATTTCATTTCAAATTCTGTGTATATATCTTGAACTCTGATCCCCTTTACTCTGCCCTTTTTCCAGTGCAGACAGTTAGAGGACACAAACTCAGACAGGGAACCAAAAAGTTTCCTGTGTGGCTCAATGAAACAAACGGCAACACACACTAACTCTTTCAGTTCTCTCCATACCAGTCTCCAGACATCCTTCCAGGTTATGCAATGCCACCCTCAGCTTAAACAGATGCACGCACTGCTGAAAAAACTTTGAGACACACACACACACACACACACACACACACACAATGACACAGATACATACCTCTCTTACACCCAGTGCCCCACTAAACACATTACAAACATCTTTGTCCTCAGCAGTTATGTGCCTGAGCTGATTGCTGCAATGATGCAAACAAATTGTGCTTGTTTGGGCTTCAACCAGTATTATAATAGGTGTTTACATTTTTATAAAACTTGGTCTACATAAAAAATAACATGACTTTATCATGTTGGACAAGGTCACTGTTGGACTGTAATAACATATTTGTGGTCTTAAACTGAACAAATGCAGTTACACTGTTACTTTGACCATGTCAATTAGGTAATTAACATGTATACTTTTTACTCTTTAAGTCATGCATATTTGTGGTTTTTGAAAAAGTTTTGGTCAAAATAAAAAGAGTACACCAAAATCAAGTCTTAAGTGTAGAATTGTTTATCTGTATATGTTTATGCAAAAAAAAAAACAAAAAACAAAAAAACAAGTGGAGTGTCTCTCTTTGGCTTCTCTCCCTAAAAATTGTACTGAATGGTTTTGGTCTGCAGTCAAAATAAAGCCAAGTTACTGAGACAAGAGAACCATGTTTTCCCTCAAAAAAGTCAAATCAGGTTATCAAAGAGAAAGGAGAGCGAGATTACAGACTGGGAAAAGGATAATGGGGACAAAATTTACAAAAAGGAAGGTGCAGCACTGGTATGGCCTAGCAGCCAGTTTGCATGCCTCACATGAAAAGCTACAGCCCTCAAGCGGAAGGCCCACACATGACTACATCAGATTGTTCTTCAAAAAATGAAAAGTATCCGCACACACACGTGTAGATTTGTGTAAACACTTCTTTTTAGTCAGTCTTTTTTAATAATAAAAAAAAAATGTTCAAACTTCATCACAGATTTGTGTATGTGTATTCCACTGCTTTTTCAGCCCAGAAATTTCATTCATTGTGACACACACACTGTGTTGTAACAAAAGATTGCTCTGGTTGCAAAAAAGTCTCCTTATTTCACAATTAAAGTACATCAAGATTTTTTATTTATGTAGGTCATGGTGATGAGTTTTCCCTAATGTAATCAAGCTTATCACACAGCTGTATTAAGTACAATAGGACCACCCGCTGAGGTTTTGATGACTGGAAAATAACGAAGAAAAGTCACACCTGACACATTTATAAGAAGTAAAAATCTGCATATTGTTTGAGACCTTAAGTGAGATGTAATTATAAATAAGAGTGTTTAGACCTCTACAGAGTCTAAATCTGTCACTAAATAACACTTTTCATTTGTATATTTAGCTGTCAGCTGACAGCTGACAAGCAAACCACACATCTCTTTAGAAAGACAAGATGGGAAGCATAAAATCCTGTTGCGGACTGCTCTTGCAAACTTGCAAACACATAAAACATTAAACACAAAGTACACAGACATGCAATTACATTCTGTTAGTTTTGAAATGAAGTCGTTGATTTCAGATATTTCAAACTGAAGTGAAATGGACTACGGAAGAGGATAAGGGCCGCTGAAAAAAAATCCAATAATTGATTATTATTATTATTATTATTATTATTATTATTATTATTATTATTATTATTATTATTATGAGAAACAAGTCAGAAATCTGAGTTGATTTTTTTTCACAGAATTCTAACTTTTTACTCAGAATAATTATAACTTAAAAAAATTAATGGACACTATTTAATTTTTGGTTTACATATCATAACCATAGCATCTTTTGTAATGGACAAACGAAAAATAATCCTGCTCATAAAAACATTCCTGTCTGAATGAAATTAAGGGCATTGTAGAACTGTCATAACATGTGGAAAAACAGCAGCAGCACTTGTAAGTTATGTGTCAAATTTAACCCTTTAACTTGAGCTCAGCTGTTTGGTAGAGCATTTTTTGAGTTGCTATATCTCACTGAAACCAGCTGAACTGAATAAAACCTGATTGGATAGTCTCTACAGCTTGAAATAATTTTTCTGAATTTTAAGGTTTCTGACCTTGGTGACCTTACAGCATAAAAAAAATAGAAAAGTGAAGTTCAATTTATTATTTTCTTCTTCTGGGATGGAACATTAAAAGGTTAGAAATTATATAGACTTCATATCCCTTGCATTTGAAATGCGAAAATTAAATAATAACATGGATGCAGGATCTTTTGCATGGAAACCACACACAATGAAAGTCCTTTTCTGTTTTTTGCCTCCACACAAAAGAGTCTGGATTAATTTCATCCAAAATATCACAATAAATTCAAATTAACAAAATAAATGAATAAGAATAAAATAGAACAAAAAAAGTGTATTTATGGTGTCATCCAGTCAAAACAGCTTTCAAGCACTCCCCGAGACAACAGCTTAGCATTCATGCTGTTGCAGTACACATGCACACATGAATAGAAGGGTGTGCGTGGAAGATGGTCTTGTATCCTTTTGGTTCCTAAGATACTTCAAAAATGTTGCAAAATGTTACAAGTAAGCTTTGAGCAACTTGTTTGTGATGGGGTAATCAACTCTGTTTTTTTGTCTGCACACGTCTCCATTTCTTGGATTGGACTTTTAATCTTCGAAGTAGCGTGACCCTTTTTTATACATTTATTTTGTTTCAGAGCCACAAAGTTAGATTTACTCTTCTATTGTTTTGAACTATCTTTATGTGCTGAATGCTTGCAAACATTGAAGCACGCATTTATTTGATGAAGCTCATTGGTTCTGGTGACCTTTCAAAGAAATCAATCAAAATCAAACTCCCTTTGTGGTCTCATATCAGTGTGTGGTCAAGAGAAATGACATTGAATTGGACCAAAAGCCCACAAAACGTGTAGGGAGGGCTCCGATACTCGCAGGGGGTCACTGTGAGGTTCCTAGAAGTGTCCCCAGTGTGTTTTCTCAAAAGTTGATTTCGGGCCAAAATTCTGGAAAAAAGACCTTTTTCACAGGGCCAAATCACAGGCCAGAAAAAGGAGCCTTCTTCGACCTGAATGACCTGAACAATGAGTTATAACCAACTGTTTGCTAATATCCAGTTGTGTTGTTTTTATATTTTATTTTTCCCTACTGTTGTATGGGATTCCTGTGAACTCCACAGTTCATCTGAATTCCAATGCAGCCATCAGCTCGTAATATAAACTTTCTCATAAATAGAGGCACACTTGTGAATTTTGCCTCTTGAAATATTTTGATCCTGTCTGCTTTTTATGTACTGAGTGAGGAAGTGAAACAATGATAAATATTTCTGCATAGATGCTTTATAGTTTCATATTCAGATATATACTTCAGTTAAATACCTGAAGAGGGACAGTAACTTGACTCAAGATGCAAGGAGATTCCAAAGATCAAAACATTATTTCATCCAATGGGCTTGAAATACCATTGAAAAGTTAAGGAAGGTCTTCACCACGATCAAACTTATTCCATTGTTTAGGAGATTTAGATGAACAACACATATCCATTTCCTCCCATCATGAGATGTGAAGTCAGAATTCAGTTTAATGTTATCACAATAGGCAAGCTTTACGTATACATGTAAACATAGCAACATATTCTTGTGGCAGCAAACAGACAATACAAACGTTCATCAGGTTTTTCTCTTACTGTTCCTCCTCTACCCTTCAAATCCAGTAATGAACACAGCACACGTTTTTATTTATAAACAGAGCTGTCAACCAATCATATTTCAAACATTTATCAGTTATTAAATTTCATTTAGAATATAAACACTTGCAAATAAACTAACACAGTGTGAACTGACTGATATATTGACATGTATTTAATGCTTTGGTTTGACTCATGTTTTATTTGTTACAACAGGTAACCTTTGTTGTGCAACTAATCACAAGAGGGAGCTGGTAAAGTTACTGGGCAGCATAGTTTCACACAGTCTACACTATTTCCAATCCAACAAAACTTATATCCATGTGATACAGAAAAAGATACGCAACAATATTTTATTAATCAAAAAGCCAACAGACATTGTTTGTTTTTGGTGTCATTTAGGTCTCAGCCTCTGAACTCAAACTTAGCATCCAAAACGAAATCTTTTATCCCCCGACACAAGTATACCACTTGCCCATATGATCCGTTATTGTTGAAGGTATACTCATTAACCTGATAAGGTTGTTCTGAGGGGACCAGGGCACACAAAGCAGCGGCTGGAATTGATTCCTTTCCACCTTTAAGGCTTATTGTTCAATCCCCAGTAATAAGTGTTTTGAAGTGTTTATAGTGCAGACAGACAAATACAACTGCACTGTCTTACAGTACAGTATTGTAAGTTTATGTCTCTGTTGTGACTTATTCTTTGACAAATAGCCTACTGTGTATTCATAAAGAAAAACCGGATGTAGAGCAGGAAGCAGCAATGTTGACAAATCAAACAAGAGTACAATAAAAAGTCTCATAAAAACGCAACAAGTAGAGATTCAGAGACAGAGGCTTGTATAAAAAAAATTCTGGCTTTAGTTGTTTTAAAGACAAACTGAAGGAATGACTATATTAGCCAATCCGTTGCCAGTTATACTAACATATTGAGTATTTGCTGAGGATTCTGTATTTGGTCATTTGGTCCGCCTGCAAATAAACTTGGGGATAATAGCTCAATTTGTTTTCTTTTTTTAGAGGAAGGTCAAGTCTTCAATAAACTGTGAGTAAACTTCAACTCATGCCCTCAATATTTACATACTACTTATCAACTACATAATACTTTAAACTTTGTTTCTAAGCCAATATAAGCCCCAGTTACTCTTCATGGATTGGCGACTAGAGATTTATCGTTCCCTGCGCCTTGATAACATACGTGATGAAGCTTTTGACCAGAACTATGTTCGAAGTGCTAGCAAAATACACCTGTGAGCCAGCTTAGAAGTCTTTCACATGACGTTTTTTGCGTTAATGTATACTGAAAATGACAAAGCAAGTCACAAATAACATCATAAAAAAGAGACTGTAATATTTCATATTAAATCGTTCATATTTATGCCCTAGTTTATGTTGCAAGACTCACTGCGCGCCCGCGTCCCTCTTTAAGCGCGCGCCTTTCTGCAGTCAGTCAGTGCAGCAATGAGGGAAGTCATGTTACAACAAGACGGTCCGGCTGTCGGAGACAGCCAGTTTTAACCAAACTTGTGCTTAGTGTCAATGATATAACACATCTTGGGGTTTGTTTCAGGGTTATTTCTTCACATTTATTCCCCTAACTTTTCCCCTCCACGGAATTTGAAATTTTAAAGCCGGACGAGTCCTCTGCAATGGCCAAGTCGTCAACTTGTTGATAATTTCTATGAGATACTGTTCTCTTATCCAGGGTAAGTTGACTTTCCTTACAGTTTTTCATACTCTTTATTCAGTTTGATACTTTGTAGTGACAATATTAGCATTTACACATTTCGTACAGGTTGTTTGCTTTTCCAACACCTTCACTTGTCATTACAGCTCCCGTGGTATGCGAAGACAGTGGACGAAGAGAACTATCAGCACCACACAGTTGGAAGCTTCTACTGCTGTAAGTCAAACACAAAACCCCAAAACCTGACAGAGCTTTTCTGTTATAAAGCAGGAGCAAGTGCACCATGTGTGCAAAGTGTTTATTTCTGATAAGCGCAAGCTTTCTTGTTGGAGACTTTCGTTCTACAAAAAGAATGCTGAACTTGATCTTTATACGTTTTGGATGTGAAAAACAAAACAAAACAGATGCTGCCATTTTCTCAAGCTACACGGTATCCAGCCTCGGGGCACCGCAGCTGCACATACCAGGTTTGGTCATTTGTCACAGCATCTTTATATGGGGAGTTTGCAGGACATGCAGTGTGAGGATTTTATAGAACACATATCCGTGAAGTGCAACCAAAAGCAAAAGGGTTCAGTCTCAGACGACAAAAGCAGGGCCATAAAATCCTCTTGGGAACATGCCATTTTTCCCACGAAGTGACTGAACAGATTTATAGTCTAGTAAAATGTATTACTTGGTGACATCACAAATCATAAATCGACTGGGATTTTTTTATTCTCACAAATCTTATCCCTGTTTCGGGCTTTAAACCAAATTAAAAAGGAACGTAATAAATAAATCTTGCTTCTTGAACAATTATCAAGTTGGAAGTTATAGGAAGGTAGGCCAAATGATTATCTTACAACCCCATTTCCATTACAGTTGGGACGTTTTCTAAAATGTTAATTAAAAACAGAATAGGCTACAATGATTTGCAAATCCTGTTTAACCTATATTCAGTTCAGTTAACCTTTTTAGTTTTTTTTAAATATTCACTCATTTTGAATTTGATGCCTGCAACACGTTCCTAAAAAGCTGGGACAGGGTCATGTTTCCACTGTGTTCCATCATCTTTCCTTTTAACAACACTCGATAAGTGTTTGTGAACTGAGGACACTAATTGTTGAAGCTTTGGAGGTGGAATTCTTTACCATTCTTGATTGATGAACAACTTCAGTTGATCAACAGTCCGGGGTCTCTGTTGTTGTATTTTTTGCTTCATATTGTGTCACACATTTTTAATGGGGGACAGGTCTGGACTGCAGGCAGGCCAGTCTAGTACCTGCACTCTTTTACTACAAAGCCACACTGTTGTAACACGTGCAGAATGTGTCTTGTCATTGTCTTGCTGAAATAAGCAGGGACGTCCCTGAAAAAGACGTGGCTTGGATGGCAGCATATGTTGCTCCAAAACCTGTATGTACCTTTCAGCATCAAGCCACCATCTGTGATGGTATGGGGGTGTGTTAGTGCCCATGGCATGGCTAACTTGTTCCTCTGTGAAGTGAACCTCGCTCCATCCTGGCTTGTGAACGATTGAGCCTTTGGGAGATGCTCTTTTTATACCCAATCATGACACTCACCTGTTTCTAATGAACCTGTTCACCTGTAAATGTTCCAAACAGGTGTTTTTTGAGCATTCCTCAACTTTCCCAGTCTTTAGTTGTCCCTGTCCCAACTTTTTTGGAATGTGTTTGAACAATAAATATCTTTGTAGTGTATTCAATTGAATATAGATTAAACAGGATTTGCAAATCATTTTTCCTGTTATATTTACATTTTATACAACATCCCAACTTTATTTGAATTGGGGTTGTATATATAGCAACATGTCTGAGCAGCAAATTGGGAAAAAAAGTTGAAAGGGAAAGATAAGGGACAGATAACACTAGCATTCTCCCTCATCTTTGCAAACTTAGTATTTAACAATTTAAAGTCATAAAAGAGGAAAAACTGGATTTCTCCCTTGTTGGACTTCTGTAATTCTTTCAAACTACAACACGACAGAGCAACATTATAACAGCTTTTCAGGTACATGCTACCCTGATGTCAGAGGGGATTTACAGGTTTGTGAATATGATAAATTGCTTTTTGGTAAGAGGGCTGATGGCCATGTGGCACCAGCTTGAATAGATAACTTGAAAAAAACAATCCTCCTCAGAGTGTTTCCAGTCAGTTCACTGGCTTCAGTTGTATCCTTGTGAAAACAGGTGCTTCCTTTCAGATGTTACATACATCATCTTTCATGTATGTCTCCATTGAGAACTTTAACAGCAAAGTAATTTTTTTGCACAGGCTCATACAATGTTGTTGATGTTCACATCACATCAGCAATAACCCAGAATCTTTGGGCTGGGCTGTCATGTGGACAGTCCTGGAATACTGGCAGTGGGACTCTGGCATGGTGGCTGTGTTTTGAGAGGAGATTCTTTTCATCCAGTCTTCACTGGTTGTTTTTTTTTCTTCTGTCTGAGTGGGAACAGACTAACTTTAGACTACTTTAGAATCTCAAGATGGCAGATACAGGGAAGTGATAAAGGAGGAAAGAAATCAAAACAGGGTAAAGTTGCTCTCAGGAAAAAAAATGTAAGTGCCTTGAATTGTCTCACTGAGTAAATAATGAACAGCAGAGTTGCAACTGTTCCAAACATACCACCCAAATGACTCCTTGAAATTGGAAATTTAATGTGATTGTCCTGAGATAAACTCAGTGAACCACAGAGACTGAAGCTACTGTAAAAAACAAAGTACTGCAATTTATTTTGTCTGTCACAGACAAATTATTATTGATTCCGCATTTATATACCTTTAACACCACCACCCATGATAACAGCCACCACAGGACTCAGGGCTAAGCTTTTAATTAGCCCTCACAGCAAAAACATATTTTTCTACCAACATTAGCTAAAAGAAACAACAGTTACCAGTTGTTAAAAAAAAGCACTGTCCACGCATGTTCAGTAAGTTTGCTATAAACTAAACGAAAATCATTGTCATCATAACTCATAACTTTGTGAACGGTTCTGACGTTTTAAACATCTGCTGTTTGTTTGGCTGTACAGTGAAACCAAAAATGAAAAAGGAATTCAGCAGTCAGAGCTCTTTTGGCTGAGAAAGGAGTCTTGTGGCTGTATTCTGCACATTTGCTTCAGTGAAGAAGACTCACTATGAAATCAAGCAATAGTCGAGAGAGGCGCATCTGAAGAGCTTTGAAAGTCATAAACAGGTCGTTATGTGCTTTTTCATTGTGTAATGAGTTAGAATAATATATTTCAATTAAAAAAAGAGGGGTAAACTTTTCAAACCTATTTGTGACAACAGCTCACACAAGCATCCATCCACCAGTCTTCACAGGCCTGATGAAATCTTCACTCAGAGTCCTTCCAGAGACGGGCTCAGACAAGTTTTCGTGGTGCAAGGTGTGTCAAAATTTAGATGCCATCATGCTGTGTTGCATCTCCTGCAGTCTGATGCATGATTCATTGTTCTTTTCAGGGTCCATGTGCATATTTATTCAGCAGACCAGGAGTAAGTGGCCATGTGATGAGGATTGTTCCCAAAATGGGGATGTCTTTGTAAAGCCTTCTGGTTAGCAGTTTTATGATGACCATATTTGTACTTGAGGGTTTTGCACTTTACAGTGAAAGTCAAACAATCAGCGCAAAAGCATAATTTTCCTGAAGAGACCAAAAGAGGGAGGATTAGTTTAATGTCAGTACTGCATTTGAAGTATGACAGGGAGTGAGTCAGTCTGGTGATCTTGACTTTTGTTTATCCTGATTGGTAACAGTCCATTTCTCAGTTTCTGTTTGGACTGACATAATGTCTCCTGTAAATGATGTGTAGAAGCAAACAATGGGTTAATGATTTTATTCTCCATTGGTTCACATGGAAGCAGTGTGCATGTGCTAAACACCAGTCCTCCTCATCACAACCGTCTTTCTATTTATGGCTCAGCTGATTGGTTTTAAATGTCTCCTGTGTTATGTGTACCGCTGCTGTGCACGGGTTTGATTGGCTCTGCACAGTATTAGCTCTGATATTTCCTACAGTGGACCCGGTTTTCTAATTAAGAAAGACCTGTAACATCTGCAGGATGCAACAGTGTTTGTTGTACCAAAATAGGTACATGTTTTTTTTTAAATTTCATCTTTTTTCCCCAACAGCAAAGGAGATGGCCTGAAACAGCAGCGGGCTTGAATTGTTGATCAGTGTGTCAGTGGGGAAGAGGAGGTTAGAGAGGGAAAAGTAGTCTTTCTCACACACACACACACACACACAGAGTGTGCCTGTGTCTGCAGCAGATATGAAGCGCCTTTATTTGTCAGTCAACTGCTACCTACCCTTTGAGATTAGATTACATAGAGGTCAGCATGTAACCTGATTGTTTTTATTCATATGAGAGGCAGACTGATTTACAGAGGCGAGTCATGCTCCAAAACTGAATTGGTAATTTAAATCAGATTCATTTAGAAACCTGGATCATCTGCCCGTTTCAGGCATTTTCCATGAGAAATGCCAAGAGAGCTGTAAGAAGAGGCAAATCATGAAATATCTAGGAGAGGAATCAGATTTATTTGCTGTTGGATCCTAGTGAGAATTTTGTGACCACAGGTGAGAGGTCATACAGTACGTTTACATGCAGCTTCAGAAATCAGACTGTGAGCTTAGTCAGCAAGAGATCGGACTATTAAAACGCATGTAAACAGCTTAGCTGGACCAAATACGGACTGAGCATGGCACGATTGACACACCTAGATAATGCAGTTGCACAACAAACACCATGGCACATTAAATGAAAACATGAAGAGCTATACTGCCATCCATCTCGGCCACTATAGAAAGAATGTTGTTTTAGTTTCAGATGAACTGAAACTAGTTTGATACGCATGTAGCTTCACTCATCAATAAAGTCCACGGCGCCACCTATCGAACGGAGTGAGACGCTCTCAGTCAGAAGTTCAGTTCTCTTTTCTGCGTGTATACACAAACAAGACCAGACCCCCCACTGTGGCTTTATGACCAAGCTATGACCTTAGCTGGACTGCTGTGAGCGTGTAAATGTTCTGATAATTTTAGTGATCCCTTCAAAGACTGTGGCTCTCAAACATACCTGTCAGTATTAAAGACTTCCCTGTCCTGGCATGGTTTAACTGTTAGAGTAATGGAGACATGAAGACACTCACTCTCCTGGTTGTATCATTTAACATTTAACAGTTTGTTTTTTTTAAAAAGATCATGATCATCCAGATCTTTTATCTGAACAATAAACATTTAAATGTTTCTTGTAGTATTTGATTTACAACTGTTTGGGTTTGAGTTCAGTTGTTTAACTTGTGTATTTGCCTCTGATTTACAGCCAGGGTTTATAAATAATCTTGCGTCACCTTCAGCTCTGCCTTCCAGTAGGCCTGAGAGCTGAGAGTGCACTGCAGCATGTTTCTCCTGTCAAAGCATGTGTGTATGAGATGGAGAGAAGCAGAGGGAGTGTGTTGTAGATAGTGACAGGGTAGGGGTGTGTGTGGGGGTGAAGGTTGTAAACTCACAACATTTGCAATATGTGCAGGGGGGAATTAGCTCAAATGGTAGAGCGCTCGCTTAGCATGCGAGAGGTAGCGGGATCGATGCCCGCATTCTCCAAGTAACCTTTTGGATCATTGCATGGTAAAAAGATTTGTAGAGGTTTGTGAAGTAATTGGAGTTTCTCCACAAAAATACCTTGAAAGTGTTACCTTTGATCACAGTAATGAATGAATGCTTAAATTTGTCATCGTCTCCGAGCATCAGACAGAATTCATCCTCATATTCTTTAGCATTTCAAGTAAAGCAAATAGCTAAAGTAAATCACATCACTTCTTCATTTTATCAGTGACTGCAGTTCACCAGACGATTTCCCCTTGATGCGTTTGTCTGGTAAAGACTTGGTTCAGAGTCCGTTATCCGACAATGGCGCTTTAAGAAGTATGGGCACATTTCAGGCTCAGTGGAGCTGTGCCAGAATTTTGCAGCTATGTGGGCAGAATGAAGCTGCACTGAGTCAGATAGCATGAGTGGGCCACTCCTCCACACCCATCATGACACAGCAGGGTCACTTCCTGCTAAACGTCCCTGAGTAATGGCGTTCATTTGGTTTTGTATAAACTAACTGGGGACAAGACTTTCGTTGACCCGTTTTGTGAATCTTGTCTACTAAACAGAGGCTGAGGCTGTAAACAAGTAGACAGTTTTCCCACATGAAATCTTGTGCTTTGTTTCCATGAGAGCAGGGTTTATAATAATGTTTTTTTTTTTTTTTTTTACAACTCTGGGCTCACTTGCTTGAACACAGCCTTAATCTAATTTGGTTATTTCTAAGGTGCTAAAGTCTTTTTGATCCACTTTGATCAGAAAATGGATACAGCCTGGAGAGAAGCAGTGAGCCAACAGTTCATCCTGAACGTGACAGAAACAACCACATGCTGTACATACACACATGGCTCAGATTTCATGAGCACACTTTGGCAATCATCGCTCTGTAAACATGATAGGAAGCAGAATTTTCATACACAGAAAACATGTTGCTGGTGTTTTTAGTGAAGATTTGTGTCACTGTTTGTACTGCAAATGTTAAAGCCTGTCAGAGTCGCTTTAATAGTTACACATCTGTAAGCTTATACGTTGGAGACGCACCGATCCAATCCTGGTGTCAGGTATCTTTCCGACATGAGCTCAAATATTTAGTTTGGATATTCATGGTACGGGTCTGTTCAACTCATTTCTATGCTCTTCTGTGTTTACAACAACCATGTGCTGGGCACTTCGTCGTCAACTCATCTAGATACATACATTTTTGCTTTGCAGAGCTAAAATAGCATGAAGGAAGACAACTACAGTGACTCAGCAGTTTGGAGGCATTTCAAGCTTGTTTCGCCGTGATCTACAACTCACCACACATTTACACATTTTTAATGCCATAAAATAATCACAGTCAGTTTGAATATATTTTTACATAGTTAGAGAAGCCAGATGTTGTCAAAACGTATTTCCTATTCTCATCTTCTTATTAACCCTCAGGATCCCAATCCTGCTGGCAGGATCAAAATACAACTTATCTTTAAATGACTGGCATTTTCAAACCGTTTGTCTAATCCAAAAACTGAACAAACTGGGGTAATCATCAGATTCTTAAGTTTCTGGAGGTACCTGAATGTTTCACAAGTGCTGTTAGCAAAGCAGGAGAGTGCGTCAGAGAAAAAAGTCTACTAACACAGGAAGGTGGACTCCCGCACACTGTTTAACTTGCAAGAAAAAACTTTTATTTGCAACGTTTCGGTCTCAGACCTTCATCAGGCAAACAGTTTGTAAAAGAGGGCAGGACGTCTCAAGTAGGAAGTGCCAATCACACCTGTAGACAATTATCATCATGACGTAACATCTGCACCAGAGAAATGAGTAAACAGAAAAACAAACACATTGGCTTCCTGACTGAGATAGTCAACATGATGAGAGTCTTTTTAAGGCCTCCAAATAAGGCTAAAAATGAAAACATCAATCACAAAATACACAGTTTAGGGGACATTAAAGGTCCATAAGACAAGTAATATTGTAGATAAATATCATAATAAGCTTTAAATTGATACAGCCCATTGATTATTAGATTATTAAATTATTAAATCACTAAATTCCCCGCAAGATAAACAGTCCAAAATGCAGTACAACCTACAACCTGCAGTACAAGTGCTGTTAGCAACATATCTAAACAGAGAAGAGAAGACGGGAGAATTTCATCAACTTCACTTTGACTCTCATGCCTTCTTTGAAAATTTACAAAAGTAAACCGTTTGCTGTCGATAAATTCTTGCTTTCAGTGAGCCCTGAATGATCAACATACACCCTGCAGTCGCACTTCAAAAATCCTTTGAATTTTGCTTCCCATGTCGTCGTCTTTCAGGCATAAAGTTTGTGCTCAGAGCCGCTCAGCTCTCTGTCTCATTACTGACAGAAACTTCTTTACAGATGGACATGATGCCTCTGCAGTGTAGACTGTAAACTGTGTAAACAGCAGTGACAGTACTGACTGTAAATAGTTTATAAAGAGTAAATATCTTGTAATAATGTTGTAATAATTGTTGCATTCTGATGATGTTCTACTGCTCAGGAGACATTGTTGAGTTATCCTGAACCCATAGAGGAGCAGGACTTCATACTGCAGTGAAAAATGAGACCACAGTCAGGAAAAACATTTACAAACATCAACATTTGTAGATTCTTTGAACGTAGAGACAGAGAAGATTTTTCCTCTGTTCTATAGAGGCTACCTGAACATGAGTTGTGAATTCTTTTTTTTCTTTTTTTCAATTTTTAATCAGAAAAATTCAATTTCTGTTTTTCTTTTTCTCTAATGATTTATAATTGAGCTACACCAGTCTAAAGCCATGGTTGTCCTGAATCTATAGTTGTAAAAGTTAAAAATCTATTAAACACCGCCACGAATGTGAGAATAGATATATACTTTGAATCTTTTCCGAATGAAACTGTAGACTAGTGAGTTTCTCGTTAAGGCTCGTAGGATCTAGAATCTGCACGTTTTAAGTCTCTTTTCCTCTCCTCTATTATCGTAAACCACACACTTTATTAAAAAAGAAAGCTAAAGTCAACAGTGTTTGGTCTCATTTTACTGTTTGTGCTTTCACAATTTGATTGTGCCAATATTATAAATCACAAGCTCAAAGCCACAGTCCATCAGAAACATGAAGCACCATCATGTTTGCTCTGCACATAGAAGTTTACAGTTTGTATTCCAGATGAAGTTAAGTCATACACAGAGGGGGTGTGCATCTCATCTTCTCCCTTTAGGCAGGGTATTGTTTTTCCTCTGAATGCAGGTTAAAACATGGAAGCTGCCCACTCTCCTTATCACACAGAGTCATGTATTTTTGACAGGATGGGATTCATAGAGCTCCTTGCAGTGTTTTCACAAAGCTTAGTGACTCCAGTAACGTCACCATCCTCAACAGAAGCCAAGAGTATGATCTCAGGAACCTTCCTTCAAACAGGCTTGTCAGCAAATCAAAATCTGACTTCTGCTATAAATGAGTCATCAGCAAATGGAGCTGACGGCAGCACACTTTCCTAAACCTGTGTCATTCCTCCTCGTTGTTTTACAGTCTGCTGGCATGCTGCCACATCTCCTTCCTACTCTCCTCTGATTGCTCTTCAGAGATTTATAAATCCATGTGTCATTGTCATATTTGTGCACACACATTTGTTGCACAACAGAGGCGTCTTACGCGCAGTAGTAAGATAATGCTGCACACACAGGGACTTTGCTTTTGTTAGAGTTGTGAAACGCACTGAGTCATAGTCTAACAGAAAATGAAGTGGTCTGAGCCAATCACTTACACACCCACACGTTATAAAGAAATGAATCTGAATGATGCCGGTGAAGGGAGCAGTAATCAGGACTGTTGAGAGATCTCAGCCTGTTCCAGCCAGTGTGAGGTTTAAGGGATGTGTGTGGTTTTCCACTCAACACATACAGCTGTGGAGCTTTGGCTTCTCTTACACTTTTTCTCGATTGTTTACAGACATTTTCTGAAAGCAGGCCTCACGCACATTGGGCAAAACCCCTCAATTCTCCTGAAATATCAAGCTTTACATTCATGAGGTAGCTCTCACATTATTACCAGGACTTGTGCTGGTGTAGTTTTAATGAAAAAGCAACTCTGATACCTGCATACACAGAGCGTGCTTCAAGCACAGGTGTAAGGTAACAATGAGGGCTCACAAACACCTTGTGTTGTTTGTTCAACCAAAAGTTTTTTCTATCTTGTAATACCTCATCAGTTTACCAGGACTCTGGAGTTCAAATTTTACACAAAAAAACTAAGTAAAAAAAAAAAGGAATAAAATTTAGAGAATGTTTCACTATTACAGGTCAGTGCTCCAGCTTTACCTGATATTTACTGACACTAGCTCCTTTATTAGGACCCGAGGATTAGATGTGCTTATTCTGCTACTACACTGACTTTACGAGCTACTCAAAGCCACCATTCAAATAACTGTAAACACAGAGCTCTTTGAACTAAAGGTGATCTTTTGGGCCCTCTGGTGGAGACAGCCCTCTATGTCAGTCACAGGCTGTAAAACTTGGTGATTAATGAAGAATGCTTATCTATATATAAACCCTTGAAAGGTTTTTTAGATTATACTAGTGAAGCACCTGCATAAACATCCACACTGTCTAACCTCCAGCTTGTGTCTCTCCTTGTCTCTCCTCCAGAGTAAGAAAATGCCAAATTCTGTCAACTCCTTCCCGACAGAAACCCTCATTTCTGAAACCTTCTCTTTGGACTTCTACTCAAGCAGTGAACACACCACAGAGCCGTACCCAGAAGTAACCTTCATTGCCAGCGTCGGCAACATCAGCAGGTCAGGCAGCCTCCGCTGCACCTATAAAGAAGATTTCAAACGCATCTTACTTCCGGCTGTGTACAGCCTTGTGTTTGTGCTCGGCCTTCCTCTGAACGCTGCTGTCATACTGAAGATATGGAGGACTCGACCACACCTCTCCAAAAACAACATCTACATGCTCAACCTGGCCATAGCTGACCTTCTGTATGTGATGTCACTTCCTTTACTCATCTACAACTATGGCAGCCACGACTACTGGCCCTTTGGGGAATTTGCCTGTAAACTGGTGAGGTTTCAGTTCTACAGGTGAGATACGAGTCCAAATATCAGCTCTCATTTTTTTAGCATTCATCATTCATGAACATGATTTTAACATTTCTGAATACTTTTTATCATTCTGTGATGTAGTTGTAAAGATGTATGTTCTTCCCACCTCTACAGGCATCAATCCCTTGATACACATGAACAAAATGATCATATCTGACAAATTATTCACTGATTAAACTGATTTCTTTGAAAGTTATTTTTTGGGGCTTTTTATGCATGTATTTATGAGAGGACAGGACAGTGGATAGAGGAGGAAACAGGGTGAGAGAGTGCAGGAAGGTAGCCACAGGTCGGACTCAAACTCAGGCTGCCCCCTCAAGGGCCGTTTGCCCATAAGGAGTGCAACATTAACCACTAGGCCATCTGTGCTCCAATAAAACTGAATCCTAAGAAAATCATTCATTCATTCATTTATTTTCTATACTGCTTATCCTGTTCAGGGTCCAGGTGGCTGGAGCCTGTCCCAGCTGTCTTTAGGGTGAGAGGCGAGGTGCACCCTGGACTGGTTGCCAGCCAATCACAGAGCATTTTAAAGAAATTTTAAATCTCTGTTACAGTTTGGTACTTGATAAATCATAGTGTGAACTATATTGACTAGAATATAGGACAACCCTGATTATAAGACAACCCTCCTCTTTTCAAGAGCAATCTTCAAAAAAAGACTCTGATAAACAATATTTACTTCTTTTTTTTTTTTAAACTAAAATTCTGCGAAAATTATTGAAATAATAGAGACTGCTTTTGTTTTTGGCTGTAAATACAATCACTAAGATCTGTATTTCAAATATAATACTGATGAGAGCTCTGGTAACGATGCTTTTCATTATGTTTCTCAAACTCACACACCTTCCTTTCAGTCTCTTGGAAAGGCCGTTTTGAGGACCACAATCAGTTTTTCTTTCACAGTTAGTATTTTTCAGACGGTGTTTTTGGACACTTCATCATCAGACATTACACATTTTGGCTGCCTGACGATTGTTTAATGTCTCTGCTGCATTGAGCATCATTATCTTAAAATTTTCATCATAACTTCCCCTCAGTCGTCTGTTAACTTTCCTAACTTTTGATTCACTTTGCTCTGGATTATCAATGCGCCTCTCCATTCTTCATCTTTTGTCATTCTGCTGTGATGACAGATCACCACAGCCACAGTGAAGTCACTGGCAAAAAGCTGGCGCCCTCTGCTGCTGCGATTGTATAGCAACCCAAGACAACTATCAATGTGTGTCAATGGTTGGACCCCTGTTATAAGATGACCCCACTTTTTCACCTTATTTTCAACAAACAAAAAAACCTTGTTGTATATATTTGGGTCAATACGGTAATTAATTATTATAAAACTTAAAACTGCCCATTGATGCAAAACAAGGGGACCCTTAAACTTATTTTAGCACCAAACCTTTGCTTCTACTTTTTGACTTTGTTGTTTTTTTTACTCAAAGTTTCATAATCAAATGTTATTTTATTTGGATTGAAATATTAAATGACTTTTCCTCTCTTGTTTTTAGTAATCTGCATGGCAGTATCCTCTTCCTCACCTGCATCAGCATACACCGTTATGTTGGTATCTGCCATCCTCTTGCCATGTGGCTGAAACAAAGGGGTACCAGGCTGTCGTGGTGTATCTGTGGAGGTGTATGGCTTGTGGTTGCCATCCTGTGTGCCCCTACTTTCCACTTTGCAAAAACAGGATGGCAGAGAAACCGCACCGTGTGTTATGAGTTAAGCACGCCGAAGATGTCAGCGGCGTACTATCCCTACGGCATGGCTCTGACGTGCCTCGGTTTCCTGGTGCCATTTACGGTCGTCTTGGTGTGCTACTGCCGCATGGCCCACATTCTCTGCCGCCCCGTGTCCTACCAGGGTGTCTCCCTGGCAACTGGAGAGAAACGAGACAAGGCGGTGAGGATGATCATCGTAGTGACAACAGTTTTCTGCATAAGCTTCCTGCCCTTTCACCTCACAAAGACCTTGTACCTGGCGATCCGTGCAGTGCCAACTACACCCTGCAAGACAAAGAACCTCTTCTCGATCATCTATAAGAGCACCAGACCATTCGCCAGCATGAACAGCTTCCTGGACCCCATTCTGTTTTACTTCACTCAGCCACGCTACCGCAGGAGCACCAAGAGGTTTGTACTCAGAATCGCCACCCTTGGGGAGAAGGGCACCAGTGTTTGAGCCAACAGAAGACTGTATTCTACTGATAACTTAATGCTACTCATGCAGTGGACCCTAAGCATGTAGTGGTTTGAAAGTTTTTAAACAGGTTTGTTAATGCATGGTCAGATGTATGCTGCACACATTCATGCTTAAACAGCTACAGTACACTGTGACAAAACAAAACTTCCTGATGGTGGCTAAAAAAAGGTTAGTTAGGACTGTCATATCAGTCTTCTAAAAAAGGACAATGAAGGTTGTAGAAATAAAAGGTACACTTTAAATGAGAAAATAAGAATAGGAGTAAATTATACAACAGGGCATTCACATCCTGCAGGGAACCTGCTGTCTGTGAAACAGACTGAATGTGCACAGTGTGGTTTCAGATGGACATATACGTTTTCTCAAATGTTGTTTGACACTGTGAACTGAGGTGTTTGTGAACATTTTCATGCTAACAGCAGATCAAAGGGTGAAAGATGATTGGGATGTGTGTTATGCTGAAATTACTCTTTTTGAGAAATTTTTGAGAGAAGAAAAGGTCAATAAAGCGCACTGTGGCTCAAAGCTACAGTATGTGAATACTAAAAGACATTTCAAATATTTGCGACTGCATGTCAGACATGCATGAAGCACCTGTGTGTTGAAATTTATGATAAAAAAATGCTGTTGGTGGAACAGAGAATAACACTTTTAAATGAAGGTTTCCCCTGTTTATTTTCCACATTGTTTCAGTTTCAACCAAGTTGTAAGTCTTGTTGGTGAGTTTTGTATCACTTGGTGGTGTGAGCTTTACACTGCTGGAAATGCTCGCTCTGTCATTTTTAAAAAAAATATTTACTCATCACCGTATTACCAAGCAGGAATCACGTCTTATTTCAGAGGTTAGCTGATGCCAGCTAACCTGATTCAGTATACTTAGCTCATGTCAAACTAAAGTAGCTTTCTCCACGTCTTTGATATTCTCCACTGAATTGAAGAAACCTGTTTTCAGAGTCTGTAAAATCTTGATCATTTTATCTGCTTGGAAGGGAAGTAAAGGTTTATGGACGAAAGGTCAGATCTAAATAAGGAATAAACTCTGCGGTTTCCCATTTCCTGTCAGTGTTTGTAAGGCTTCCCATGAATTTGGCTTTTCTGTTCCAAGACATCGCCTCTGTTGATAAAAAGATCTGAGATTATATAAAAGGAAATTGACACATTAAGTAAATGAGCTCTAAATAACAGTATGATAAAGATTATTTTCTGTTATTTTTAAAGGGCATTTTGTTAAATCAACCAGCTTGTGCATTTACCTCTGGCTTTAGCTATCCTGATTATTAAATGTGCCTGATGAGGCCAAAACATGACTTCAAATGGAATCTCCAAATCTCTCTGAGCTGAACTCCGATGTCAAACTAAGTTGAAACTTCTAAAGTGAACTTTTATAATTTACAGATTTAATGTAATTTGAAGAATTTAACATCTGAGTTTTATTTGTTTTAAATGCAAAAAAAAGTTAGTACCATAAATTGAAGTCATATGCTTAAAAACATTAAAAACATATTAATGTATGTCCATCTATTCAGCATGCATATCCTGTAATGAACTGTTTTATGATGTATGTTTTACTTTAGGAAAAATTAATGTTCACATCTTTTTTTTTCTGGTCAAATATGTGTCGTTCATCTAAGATATGTTGTCTGTTCAAAAAGTTGTTCATGCACTGTACCAACATAGTCACTTCAGTCAGTATTATTTAGAAGAAGTCTTATTTTTGTAAAACACTGTAACTTTAAGTAGAAACATGAATAGAAATTTATTTTTGTTACATTAAAAGATGTATATAGACTACAGGAATGCCAAACATTGATGTTTTGTAAATATTTTGAGCCTGTTATGAATTTTCTGGAAACTGTCAATGTTTGAATATGTAGAAGTAACCTAAAAGGTGATTAAAAAGTCTACTTTGAATGCTTCCCTACTGAAATATTATTTTCACTCTTGCACAACAGCATGAAGAGTACTTGTCAATAATGAAATCAAAGTGTCGCAAAATTGGGCAAAATTAGAACAACAAGTTTAATCTGTGCATCCAAACTGTGTGGTGATCAGTTCTTTCTTTCTTTCTTTCTTTCTTTCTTTCTTTCTTTCTTTCTTTCTTTCTTTCTTTCTTTAAAAACAACAACAACAACAACAACAAAACTTTTAGTTCGTACTTCAACTAGTTTTTGACTTTATTCAAGCTGCCCATGATCCACCAGCAGTGACGTGACATTACATAAATCAGACCGTAGAGGGCGCTGCAGCCAGCATTTCGTCTCAAACAGGATTTCGGTCTGGAACAAAATGACCTGTTAACCAGGCAGTCTCATTGGAAGTACCCATAGGAAGCACCACAGAGTGGGTATAAGTGAAAACTTTTTTTCTTTTTTTTTTTTTTGGCCTTTGTCCGAACCTTCTCTGAGTGCTTACCTGGTGCTGACACCCTTTTTCACCATCACACCTGAGCTAAAGCTGAATATGAGTGACTGTTGTTGCATAAACATGCTGCTCTTCTTTGACTTCTATGATCATCCAGAAACATTCATTAGAGAAACTGTGAATTTGAATAAGAAGCTGTTTACATAAATGGTGTCATATGAGGAACAAATACTTTTTATTTACATATTTGAGAAAATTCTACAGGCCCAAAACTTTCCGCATTAAATGTGAAGTTTTCAGCCTAAAACTCTGAGAAGAGTTTCTGTCTTTTTCGCAAGGGAAAGAGCTATAATTACCCACACTTTGTCCACAGTATCTGCCTTCTCCCATCAAAAAAGAAAAAGCTTTTCCTCTCAATCCCCGAGGGGGGCATGACAGCCCCTATACCCCTAGTCCCGCCCACCCCTCTGCACTATCTCAGACATTAACATGCAAAAAACAACACAAGTCACGGAAAACCAAATCATGCCAAAATAAGGAATTCACCCACAGTTTGGGAATTAGCAGAGAGTGATACATGGGGCCTCTGCAGCATGCTTAGCTGACGATGGGACAGACTTTTGGAAATAGTTAGGGGATAACAATGGAAAAGTTGTGTTTGTGAACAGGTTGGGAAAGTTTTTGCCCCCCAAAAGTTTCGCTTTTCCTCCCTGCACGGATGCGGTTTCCTGGAATCGACAACATGTAAGTTTTGAAAGCACAGCTGCAGCTAACTTTTTTTCCTGAACTATTTATCACTTAATAGACCTTACAAGATTGATGCTTAGCCAACAATTAAGCTCGAATGACTGATTTTCGTTGGGTTTCGTGTTGTTAGCTTGCAGGGGAGAATGGATCACAACTCTAGAAAGTAGGCTACTTGGATCTGTGGAGTGAAATGAGTCTGTGAAATCCAACAAAGAAGGACATGAACAATGGCAGAAAAGGAGAGGAAGACTGCGTCTGTGTATCGCAGCGTTTCTTTCAAAAAGTTTGAGTCTTGGAGCGCCAGCAGGAGTGAACCCCAGCAGCACAAATCAGAGGATTTGGAGGCAGCTGGCGTCGCCCATCCCCCGGAGCCCAGCAAAGCAGAACAATCCTTGGCGACGCGTAATGTCAGTGTGTCAAGAAAAGTTTCCAAAATCACTGCCACCAACGCCAGCCTCCCAACCGCAGATTCAAAGCGAGGCTCCTCCACTCCTCTCTCCTCTATTTCCCCATCCATCCGCCAGCTCACTGAGAAATTCAACAGCAGCTGCTCATCCAGGACGCACAGAGGCTCACCGGGAGACGGCGCAACAGTGACGCGGGGAAGCAGCACTCTTCCCCGGGACAGAGGCTCTAGGAGTGACCCCTCTCCGTCTCGTTTATCTTTTCACGAGGAAAGCGGTGGTGGATATTCCCAGGATAGTGAAACCGTAACAGACAATAAGGTGCAAAAGTTTCACTCTGGCACAGATTCTGTGTCAGGCTCGGACTCAGAAAAGAAAAAGGAGAAGCGGAGTTTTACACGTTTGTCAGCCCACAGTAGCAGCAACTCTGGTAAGAGAGATTATTCACAGATAAATGCATGTACCTCTGATCCCAGAAAGACTGTAATCATAGACGAGGAAGAGGATGTTTCTATTAGAGGCACTCCTCCACCCTGTAAATCTCACAGAAGTTATCTCTCAAAACACCATAATGATTTTGTTCCTCTCCACTCCGACAAGTGGCCAAGTGTCACCAAGATTAGGCTGATTTTTGATGAACGACAAAGCACATCTCAGCAGCCGTGCAAAGCTGACACTTGTGTGGATCTAAAAGCAGCAGGGAGAGGCTCTCTGCAGGAGCTCTGCCCCAGTGAGAGTGCTTCCCACACAGATAGAAGTGACAAACTCTCACCTTGCAGTTCTGCTAATGAAGCTGGTCATCGGCCTTTATATGGAAAATGCATAGTTGGAGCTCAAAGCAGAGAAAACAGTGCAGCTAAAGATGTTTCTCCTCAAAGTATGGACTTTTATTCCAAATCTGATCAGCATCATTTGTCAAACACAGAGGAGGTAGACATAGAGTCACAGTGTTATAGAAACAACACTGCTTCTGGCAAAAGTGCTTTTCAGAGCAGCAGCAGAAGCAGTCAGAGTTGCCCTGGCTGTAATCAGTACCAAAGGATTAAACCATCTCCACACAGATCTCAGAGTCCCAGCACTGAGGCAGAAGCTGCCCATGAGACCCACAGGACGACAGGGTTGACATCTGACCCCAGCCATGACCTTCAACCCCCTGCTACCTCGTCTTGGAGTCGATCCCTGAGCTCAGACACCTCCTCCTGCTCCTCCTCTCTTCAGCAGCCGACAGTGAGGGAGAGAAGGGATACACAGGGGGTCGGGCTGCCCAGGGATAGTTTACATTCCTCACATAGCTCCTCCAGAGCGCCAGCCCCCACCTCCTCCTCCTCCCCTGCTCCAGCTTCAGATAAAGCCACTACCTCCTCCTCTACTGTAGCTCCCTCCTCTGAGCGAAGAGCCCCAACAAGAGTTGTTTCTCCCCTCAGCTCCCGGTGGAGATTCAGCTCCGAGGACGAAGAGGAAGAACATACAAGAAGAAGAAGAGGAGGTGGTTGGAGTGGTCCTTTGGGTCTGGCTCCTTCCATCTCCTGCAGACCAGAGGAAAAGGGTGCCACAGAGAGAGGAGGCAGCTATTTATCCCGCAGTAAAAATGGCTGGTGGGGAGCAAAGGGCATTGGTAAGTCTTCAGGCAGTGAGGAAGATAGCCCTGGTCCTTTAGGCCCACACAGCCGCGAAGCAGTGCGTCGTCGCTCATTGAGGAAGAAGAAGAAGGTCAGTGGTTCTCCAGCAACAGGCCGTGATGATTACAATGATCATGATGGCGAATCTGAAGACAGTGACAGCGACACAGCCTTGACAATGGAGCACTTAGAGAGGCACCACCAGCAAAATACAGGAGAAGAATTTGCAGGGACAGTATCTCACAGCCATTCTGCAAGAATACCCAGCAGTCATAGTAACAGAGCCAGAGTGCAGCAATGGGAGCGCATCTCTTCACCAGTGACATCCAAGGCGCTTCCTGGTGTATCACGAGTGTCAAAGGTCAATATTCCCCCATTTGCTTCCAGCCCTGGTGGTTCACGATGTAGCAGCCGATACTCCAGCACTGAGACACTGAAGGAGGAGGACCAGGCTAGCTACACCAACCGTGTACCAAATGTATTTACACACCAGGGGGGAACAGGAGGCAGCTCTAGCAGGACTGCATCCTCATCCATGCTGAGTAAAACTTACCATGGCAATTTCACCATGTATCGTTCCCCGAGCTTTGGACATGGGGATAACTTTTCCCGTAACCCTGTGCGGGTCCGACCGAAGATTGTGCCCACGGTCAACCCCTCACCTAGTGTGCTTGCTAGAGAGAGTGTAGTGTCAGCAGGGGTTAGGGCTGAAGGGTACATGACATTAAAGAGGACAATTGGTGGGGATATGATGGATGATAATGGCAATACCAGAATATCCATGTCCAACCCAGATATCACTTCAGAGACTATGTCACTCTTAAGTTTCCTGAAATCTGACCTGTCAGGACTCAAGGTGAGAAAAACAAGTGGAGACAAATCAGGGGTTGTGGAGGGGTCATCGGTGTACAAAATGGGGTCAAAGACTCATGGCAGTACCCTTCTACCATCTGGGCACCGTCCATCTCTGAAAGATCTGACTGCCACCCTGCGGCGTGCAAAATCCTTCACTGCTGCAGACAAACCATCAACAGGTAGGAGGTGTTACTTGACAGGTAGCAACACTAAGAGGAGCTCCTCTGAGCAGCAGCTTGACATGGATGGAGAGAGAGAAGGAGGAAGGGGGTCAGTGTCAGATAGGGAAGTAGAAAGTGACGGGGGTGATTTTAGGCTGGGAAGAGGACAGAGAATAAGGGACTTTGGATTTGATGATGAAGAGGAGGTGATTCCTTCATTGCAGGAGAGATATATGATCGAAGCTAGGCAGGTCATTCAAGATATCTGTCAGATGAGTTCAAGGGAAGATGACGATGATGAAGATGTAATGAAAGCTGACCGTTATTTTAAGAAATCAAAGGAAGAGAAGGAGAAAGCTGGAGTGAGCATTAAGAATGAGGCAGCGACAGATGAAGAGGCTGAGTTCAAGAACACAAAAGACAGGGATAAACATAAGAGGGAGAGAGAGAACAGGGAGAGAGAGAGAAGTGAGAGGGATGTACAAAGTATTCAGACGGAGAAGCTAAACAGCAGGGGCACAGAGTACAGGGAGAAGACAAGAAGACAGAGTAGAGAGACGGAGAGAGCCTTACCGAAGGGTGACTCGGAGGAGAGCATGTTCTACGACCGCTCTGTGGATGAACTTTCAGGCCACGAGTCTAGTTTAACAGATGAAGGGATTGTAACAGAGCCAGAGACAGGCCCCAGTGACCCTGCTGAGAGACTCTTTCTGGGGTCTACTGGAGTTAATATGGGGTCACAGGTTGCTAGGGATGTGCTAGGGCAGCCAGTCACCATATGGAAGCAATCGGCTCTCCATGAGGCAGAAGGGTTGAAGCAGGGAAAGGAAGGGATGACAGAGAATGGCACAAATTGTCCAAATGAAGGCAGTGTAGTTCCCTTCTTGTCTATTCCTACCCTGATGGTTGAGAGTGACAGCGACAGCATGGAACTCTGCAGCACTGCTGGTTTGATCAATGTTTACACGACTAGTGAAGAGATTAACGCCAACAGTGCTGTGTCGCAGAGGTCAGCAGGCACGGCAGGAGAAGGACATGAATCTCCTGTGACTCCAAGTGCTATCCGTCGGAGGCGCAAGTTCTCCCCTTCTGGTAATAACAACACAGGCTCTGATTCCAGTAATGGCAGTAATGCGGAGTCAACAATAGCAGCTGGTGGAAATGGAGAGTCCATGGTGTACCGCTCCCTCAGTGACCCCATGCCTCAGCGGCGCTGCTCCTTAGCAGAAGATGGGAACACTTTTTCTTCTGTAGACAGCAACCTGTTAGGATCCCTATCAGTCAAAGGAGGGGGGGCTCCAGAGGCCTCTGCTATGGCTGCCATATCAGAGTATAAAGGCAGTGTTGCCAGTGACTTGTCTGTTTACAGTGATGGTGGGCTCCGTGATGATAGCATTGGTGATTACAGTGGGGTGATCAGGAGCATAGTAGCTGAGCCGGGTGCAATGGACAGACTGATGACAGATGACCACAGCAACGGTAAAGCTCCGAAAAAGAAATCATTCAGTGATCCTAGTCGCCGGAGTGATGCCCCTTTACTCCCTCTGAATGAGTCTCAGGTCAAAGGTCAGACTTGCAGCACTCAGCCTATAAGTGAGTTGGATCAACCTGGCCAGATCCCACCCTCTAGCAGTGAGCCAATCCTTACTGAACAGAGAGAGGAACTGTGGGAGCCAGAAGTTAAACCTCAACCAGCAGTGCCAACAGAGCCACATCACCACACAACCAGCAGTAATAAAGTCAAGGTTCGTTCCCAGTCTGAATGCCTCCACTCAAACCTTGATGATGGAGATATTGATGTAATAGATCAGGGTGAAGAGGAGAATGAGTTGGAAAAGTTTAACTTTGACCTCAAGCTAGCAGGGGTTCTGTCCCCCAGAATGGTTCGTCGGCCTGGTAGAAAGCGTCCAAGCAGACCAGCTCAGTTTTTTCCTCATGAGGATCCATTCGAGCCCCAAGAAGTGGGCTCAGAGGAGCAAGAGCACAGTGACATGAATGACCTCACCTCTCCTCTTCCCTGTCTTCAATCTAAAACCAAAACCAGACCTGTCCACCATGAAGGTGAGCCCACCACATTTATACCCATCTCCCCACCTCCTCAACGCCAAGCTCTGAAGGAAGCAGACTGCCTTGTCGTTGGACCCGCCACAGAGAGTCCTACTCTGTCAAACCCTCCAGGAGGCGAGACTCCATCTCTGGAGGATGTGACCCAGAAATATATTCTGGATCTGGGCACTGCTGAGAAAGACACAGAGGGTCTTGGACCTACCCCAGCTGCCAGGGATGGGGCTGAAAGTTCAATGTCAGTTTCAGAAGAGCCCAGTGAGTACAGCACCAGTGGAATTATAAAAGCTAGACTACAGAAGAAGAACACAGAGGAGTCTGCATCCACTGCGATGCCGCAGAGGACCAAACCCAGAGTGGTGAGTGCACATTTTTCTTTACTGCTTTCACTGCAATTGGAAGAATATCATGCACTTTCCTTTTTTTCTAGAAAAGTCTTTGCAGATTTAAGTAGTTGGATTGGAGCAAGTGTTTGAAATGGTATGAGTGAATTGAAGTTGTTCTTGCTTTTGTCCGATGTCTGGAGTATGATGGACTGGACTTGAAGTGTAAAAATAGAAAATGGTTGTTCCCCTTGCTTTCTTGTGTTCTATGTATCAGATCTCTTATGGTTACCATCAAAGTGCATTTGGGAGCATTGTGATGGCAGACAAACACCATTAAAGGCTGAGCAGTGTTAAACAAACACCAGAGGATGTTTTTAGTTTGATTAAACATCTCAGACAAAAGACACCAAGGACTGTAACAAGGCCTGTTCACCTTGTGAGTGCATGGTTTTCTTATATTTGTTTCATCCTGTATTAATTGTTTCTATGCTAAGATTAGAGTCATAGAGAGAGGATATTATAAACAGTTCACCCAAACATAGATTGGACATATAACTTCTGTGATGCTGCATTTACTCAACAGTGTCTAAACACTGGAAACCTCTTTCTAGCTTCTTGTATAATAACAGTATGAGAGCTAACTGATTGGGTTGTGACCAAGAATCTATATTTGGATGGTTATAAAACAATGACCTGACATTTCATGATAAATTTAACATGAAGTTAAAAAAACAACTTGGGATTTTGGGAACATAAATACAGATAAATGTATCCACTTGGTTTTTTGAAGATTTGTTCGCAATAACCACTCTCATTTTGAGCAGCGTTCCCCTATAGGGCAGTGGGAACACTTTTCTAGCCACACACACACACACACACACACACACACACACACACACACACACACACACACACACACACACACACACACACACACACTTTTTTTAGTCTTTGCTGAAAGAAACCTACCATGCTGTCATGGGTGTGCCTCTGAATAGGTGCAGAGAAAATGATCCTGTCTGAGCTCAGGACAGCAACAAATCATGCACAGGGATCTTCTTTCATTACATCATGACTGCTTTTCATTATAGGGACCTTATGGGGTCGAAATGCTGCCTGCTTCTACACTTAATATATGTCTGTAGTTTCTACAGCGTATTTTATTTTGATACTTCACAGTGTTGTTTGTTTTTTACTTTTTACTTTGATAATGGTCTCACAAAGCTGCTTCAGAGCTCCGTGGTATAACTGACATCTATTGCCCCGGTCCACATTAGTTGTTTTTTATTTGACTTCCTCAGCCATTGTCCCTCCATGTTGCTTTTGCATCAGTAGCAGAAGCTGGCAAGTGACCTCAGTAGGCAGGAAATAAGTCCAGAGAAATGGGAAGTTGTTGTGGTTACTGAAGTGTTTGATGATGTCCAGCACCACCGGCTGGCTTGCGTGCATGTGCACTTCATTGTGTTGAGTGTTTGTGCACATTTCAGACCTGCCTGTATGTTTCTGTTGTGAACTGGTTTGCCCTTTGTTGTGCTTTTTGTGAAGACTACTTGTGGATGTTTGTCTGAGATTTGAACCTGAAACCTGAAAGATTTCCTTACAAGTCTGGGGTGTGTTTAAGACTTGGTCTGAATTATATATGTGCCAAGCTAAAGTGAAGCAAAAAGAGGAAGAAAGAAGGTGAGACAGGCAGAGAACTAACCTGTTACTGAATTGAAGAGCTTCTCATTTTATCTGCCCCCTTTTTGACATCAAGTATGTCTTTAATTTTCCCCTTTCTCCTCTTCTCTATTGTCATTTCCTCAGAAGCTGGATCAAAGGCTGTTCACTGAAATGGTCTATTAGCCTGTTGCAGCTCTTACCTTCACCTCATCATCATTAGCCTTTGAAAAAAAATATTTCTTGCATTCTTCACGGTGTTATCTTATTCTTTATTCTCTTTTTTTGTCTCGCTCTGTGTCTCTGGAACATTGCAGTCAAGTGAAGTCATACCATTTGTCTCTGTGTGAGGCGGGTTCCCAAGCCAAATGTCAGGTGGAGAGAGAGAGAGAGAGAGAGAGAGAGAGAGAGAGAGAGAGGGAGAGAGAGAGAGAGAGAGAGAGAGGGAGAGAGGGAGAGAGAGAGAGAGAGACGGGGGCTGGAAGGAAACACTCGAACTGAAAAGAAAAAAACAGGATCAAAATAGAACTGAGAGAGAGCTTAAGAATGAAACAGTTGGAGGGAGGGGGAATGAAGGATGTAGGGTAAATGGTAGGCGACTTAATTAACCAGAGGTGTTTCATAAGTACACAGTTAATTCTGTCTTCAACTGTCCCTACATGCAACATTTGCTGACATGGAAACTTCAAATCAAGACATGAGAGTACTTTCAAATTATCATTGAGAGAGGTATTGATATGAGGCTATATCAACTCATCTTGAAGCCAAAGAAAGTGCTTTACCCCTACTGACTGAATTTTTCATTTATCAAGCAGCAGGAATTTCCCCCGTCTTTCTTGCTTTTTTTTGTTGCGTAACATTCTTAAACTTTGCAGAGCCAAGGACTTTTTAAAGCATCATTTTTCAACATCGTGCTTGGTCTGCATCTTAGGGTGCAGTCACACTGGCCATCCATACAATGCCCAAGCACACTTTAACCCTTAAGTATACAACACAGTGTAAAGTGTACAATAATACAATATTAACTAATGCATGTGACACCCTACATGACTAGAAAGAAGCAGCTAGAAGCCCCTATTCTGAACTCAAAACTAGGGCTTGAACCATTTTGAAAAATAATGTAATTGCGATGTTTTTTGGACCAATCTTGGGATTGTGATTAAGCATGCAATTTAAAAAATTTTTTTTTTTTGGGGGGGGGTTATCCAATAAATCATCATCAGCAATAAATCATTCTGTAGTATAACTACTCAGGGTTTTAGCCATGCAGTTGTCATCCATGGCCTTGTGGTGCTTTCTTAAATGCTGGAACAGGTTTGTAGTGTTGACCCTTGTTGTAGCTACGCTAACCAGGCAGGTTTTGCATAATACCTTACGCTGCGTCGAATCTTTCTTCCTTAATTGCGGTCTTTGCGATTCGAAAATTGCATTCTGTTACATTGCGATGTCAGTTTGAATTTGATTAATTGTTCAGCCCTACCCAAAACTTTAAGATGGTTTAACCAACCATTAACCCCACTCTTGATGCCCGTAAGAATAACTCAGATAACAAGATTAACAAGCTGGGAACAAAAATACAGTAAAACATAAAATCAAATTTCAAGTCCATATCGACTAATTTGTCTCTCTCTTTTTTTCATTTTTTTAAACTGAAAATATCTCTACAACCCTTTAAGTCATCCTTTCCAAAGTTTTACACCAATAACAGAAAAACACCTTTGTTTTAACGTTGTCTAAGCAAATAATGTCAACAGTTTTATAATTTCTTGAAGTTTTGATCACCCTGATTTAACAAAAACACAATTTGTATATTCTCTAAATTGAATCTTGTGAATTATTCTCACTGCTCTTTTCTGCAATAAAAACAATGGCATTATGTTAGTTTTTTTGGTTCCCCACACTTCTATACAATAACTAAAATATGGTACCACAAGTGAACAATGCAACATTCTCATTGTATGACGATCAAAAACATACTTGGTTTTGTTCAAAATAAAGTTATTCTTAAAAATCTTTTCTTTTTAACATTTAATACAAGATGTTTCCAGCTCATTCTTTCATCCATTATAACTCACAAAAATCTAAACTCAGATATTAATTTCTCAAAAGTCCATTATCCATTTAATCCTCTTAATAAGGCCAGTACACGTTGGACAGGAGGCTAGCAAGTAGAAAGACGGAGGAAAATAGAAGGCTAAATAGAAAGACAGGAGACCTAGAGTTGGTTTGGGCTCTGTTCTATATGGATTAGGTCTAAAAGTGCTGTGTTTATAGCTACAGATTTATGACTGACTTTGTTTTATCAGGCCACCCACGTGGAATCAAATACTTTCCCTCTGCCTGGTCTTTATCCTTCTCTCCCCTTTTCTCCACAAGTCATTGCATGGAAAAGGAACCATGAAGGTGGAGATATATAGATGTTGGTTCAGTCTATGCTTATGCTTAAAGCTTTTAAAATGTGCTTTGTGTTTCTCATTAGATGTCGAGCACTTGTGCAGGAATTGAAATAAGAATAAAGCTAACACTATGATTGTTTGGCACAAACAGCTCCTGCTTCTGTACCTAGTATAACATCACCAATCCATGGCAATATTAGACATTATGAGCATTTATCAACAGTGGAGAATGTGTTGCTTTTCTCCTCTGGGTGTTTCTAAATGCATTTCAAGTTACTTTCATAAATTACTGATAGGGATGAGTTCAGAAGCCCTTCTCTTGGCACATTTTCAAAAAGTATTTTTTTTTTGGACATTGGCAGTAGTTACATGACTTGGCCAGTTTTTACACAGTCAAATGTTGCTAATGGAAAATCCTTTTGATAAAAAATGATTCCATGGCTGAGCATGTGCAGACGAAGGATGAAAACTTGATGATAAATATCTGAAAAGAAGATAGGTTTTAATTGCCACATAAATCATCTGTCTTGAATCAAATAAAGTATAAATATATGCTTCTATTTGTGATCAAAAGCTGTGGGTAGAATCATTCAGCCTTTCTCTTTTTTTGATCAAAAGAGAGGAAGGAGCTCCTCTGAAAGCAGACTTCAAAGTAATGTCAAAGGACACATCATAAACAGTCATCTAAAGGACAAAGTGTGAGTGCCGGGGCTTCTTTTTTAAGCTGCAAAGGTCAACCCGGGTTAAGTTGTTTGTGAAAAGTGAGGGATGTTGAGTGAGGTAAAGGTGATTGAGAGATGAAAGGATGTAGACGTGGTTTGTTCTGGTTGAAGGTCTCTATGACTCAGCGGATGAGAAAGAAGAGGTGGGATGAATCAGAATCAGAAAAAGGCCACAGTCAGATACCTGTGGTTTTAATGACACCAAGAGACTCTGACAACAGATGTGTTGACTTACTATTCCTATAAAGATAAAGATAATAAAAAAAAAACTGTAACTAAAAGAATTTGGCTGAAAAGACAAAATAAGATGATACCAACGTGGTGGGTTAAGTCAAACAAGTTTAACAATATTTCAATTAGGAGAGACAGAAAAGTAACTTTTGGGCTATAATGCTTCCCTTTTGTTTGCTATGGTTTCTGTTCCTTAGTAGTCAGGATCCCAGGCTAGCAGAGTGCTTCGGAGAGAAAATGTCCCGTACCTCAGGGCATCATGTCCTCTAATCACATACACACATGCAACATTTTTCTCTCGCTCTCCCTCTCTCTCGCTGTATTTCTTTTGGGACCCACACAACAAAAATGTTTTGTGTTCCCTTGAGTCAGAGTGCGTTTTGGTTGTGCTGTGGGGCGTTCAGGGGGCTAATTTTAGAGATGTTGATATAATTTTGATAGAGCATAGTCAGTTGAATATGATTATGAATTAAAGTTTGTTATTCACAATCTTCAACATCGTCATCCTACACTCTGTAAAACGTTAGTATGTAAGATCACTTAATGGTTTTACAGGGGGTGCATATTTTAGGGCTATATACCCACTAAAAGGCCATCCATTATGATTTCCACTTTTCCCTTTTGTGGTTGTGGTTGTGGGTGGGGTGGGGGGGGTGGAGGATACACTCCTCACAGAAAGTTACCTGCCCAGCTGGGAGTTCAAGCCCAATACCAACTCACATAGGCTCACATAGGTCATAGGTGGTAAGGATAATGGATAAGGGTACCTTCTTGCTGTGAGGCAATAGCTCTAACCACTGCACCACCGCACAGCCCTTTCTAAAATGCCAGTATACATAACTTTGACTTGAGGCTTCAGAGTTACTGGTAGATACTTTTGTATGGTGACCCTGAGAGCTCACAGGGCTGCAACTTAAGAGAACACATGCAAAAAGACAAAACAAAAGCAAACAAAGAAAAGATCTTCATCAATCTGACAACACATGAGCAGCATTTAGAAAACATGCTGCAAAAAACCACAACACAATGGAAGAGTTTCCAGAGGACACTTAAAAGTGACGGACACGTCCCTTATTAGCCAATATGCCAATGTCTGAATCATGCGATCATAATGTTAAAATAAATCAAAAATCATTACTTTTATCTCAGTTAAGCATCTTCTGGAAACTCTTCTGTTGTGTTGTGGTCTATTTACAGCACGTTTTTCTAAATGCTGCTCATGTGTTGTCAGATTGATGAAGATGTTTTCTTAATTTGCTTGTGTTTTATCTTTTTGCAGTGCTGTGAGATCTCAGGGCCACCATACTATTGGTCTTCTTTAACTTCCATGATACCACCACACATTGTTTTGAAACGAGGACTTTTCTTTATGCTCTCTCTCTCTCTCTCTCTCTCTCTCTCTCTCTCTGTATATTGATCTGTTCTTTTAAATCACAGAAACAGCGGTGCAGTCTTTCCTCTGTAAGTTAACTCAGCTGCATGTTGTTTTAGGATGTTTTGGTCATATTGAATGTCTCATGAAAAGATGATCATGCATAAATGTATTCAGGGGCTGCTGTTGGACTGTTTTCACATTTCACTTTGATATATTTCCACACTGCTGACGTTGAAGCCAAAGAGTTTCTAACACACAGTCCTTTGTTTGTTTGTTTTTGTCTTTTGAACCGTCTGTCTCTGGAGAGTTACCGTAGGATGCAGTAAAGCAGATGTTATTGCTGTAATGTCTCGGACTGTGCTCATGTGTTCTGTACTAAAGCTAAGTGTGGCTGTTGTTCCACATCTGTGTACTTTATTATTCTTCCATCAACTTTACAAGGTTGGGCACACTCAGGGCGCTTGTTGTACTGATGCAATTGGCATTCAGCAGCCACTTTTGATTATTGTCAGCTAACGTGAATGATTGGTTGAGACAATCGGCTAATATTCCCAATCACTAATCAATTAGAAAATACCAAGATCGGGCCTGATCCAATACTAGAGATCAGGATCAGGATATCTCACCTTTTTCCATTCTTTGCACCAAGACCAGCTGTTAACATGAACAACAAAACATTTAATCTTTGTATTTAGCCAAAAAGCAAAATCATATTTATCCCTGACCGCTTTTCAGCCAACGCTTTGTTTATTGCTTTTTAATAATTTTGAACAGGAATACGATCTACACTTCAACTCTGGAAGAAAACTGCAGCCCTCTCAACTTTGCACAAGCAATAATGAAAAAGATATCAGGTTATTTTTTATAGTGTTGACTAAATAAACATGAGAAAAATCAAGGTTCCTGTGAAAGATGTTGGGGTTTTTTTTAAAAACATACTTAACTGACGTTTGTGTCACTACAATAAATCACAACACAAGGCTCCATGTGGTTTCTCACAGTGGGAAAGAAACACTGTGGGAAAACAGCCCTGGATGTCCTTGCCCTCGGTTGATGACAGTTGCAATATGCTTTGAAAATCTTTTGCCTTCCCTTTTAAGGAAGGACCTTAGATTTAAAAAAAAAAAGTTCTTTCTAACTTGCCAGGAAAGGATGAAACTTTCAGTAGAACACATTTTGGTTGGTCTGATTTCTTTTTTGTGCTCTTTGTCAGCCTGGTTTCTTGTCCCATTTACTCTCCTCCAGACTGTTACTTTCCTACTCTCTCCTCTCTCAGTCTGTGTGGATCCACCCAGTGTAATTACAGAGCAGTTTGCTTATGTAAGGAAAGCCTCCTCTGAAACAGCACTTTCTAGAAGAGCTGCTATTTCAGCTTTTTGTGTGCATAGGCAGATTTCTTTTTGCTTAAGTCTGTTTTTTTGGGGATATGAGTTATAAAAAAGGAATACTGGTTTATGGAGTCCTCTATCTAAGATTATTTGTGTGCCAGAATGTGCGGTATGATATACTTTGTGCATGGTTCTTCACAGTCATGCCAGTCATATCTGTTGGGGTTTTTTTTTATCCATGACACATCTGCAGTCCACGTGGATACAGAAATTTCCATGCAGCTTGAGACACCTGGTGCTTACTAGAGTTCTCCAAAGTAGGGACAAAATGTAGGGTGAAAATGCCACAAATACATTATAGGTCAAAGTCTGTTCCTGATACACAAAAGAAGTAAATGAATAACTGATCCTGCGGGTACAGTGGCACAGATTGGGGTCATTACTTTTGCCCGTCAGCAGTTAACATAGTCTTGTGGACATTAATACATAATACATTTTATTTGTGGGTGCCTTTCATGTCACTCATGGTCACCTAACATAGAAAAAGTATTAGGTAAAAAAAGTAAAAAGATCAGCTACATAAAACCAACAAACACCAGAAGTCAAACAGAGAAAGCTAGTCGAAACAAATAAGTTTTGAGGTGAGATTTGAAGGTAGAGAGAGAGTTCCAGAGACGGGGGGCAACACAGCTGAACGCTCGGGACCCCAATGAGGATAGCCGGGCAGGAGGTGTAGAGAGGAGCATGGAGGAGGAAGATCGGAGAGTCCTGGAGGGTGTGCAGGTATGAAGGAGATCAGAAAGGTACGGAGGTGAGAGGTTATGAAGAGCCTTGAAGGTGAGGAGGAGAATCTTGTGATCAACATGGTATTTGATTGGCAGCCAGTGGAGTTGTTGGAGAACAGGACTGATGTGATTTGTGGAAGGGTTCTGGTGATGATCCGGGCAGCTGAGTTTTGGACCAGCTGGAGTTAATGAAGAAGTTTGACAAGTAGACCAGGGAGGAGGGAATTGCAAAAGTCTAAACGGGACATTAAGCTAACAGGCTATTAGAGCTGTTCATCCCATCAACTATATTAGCCCTATTCCCATTGCTGCCTTTGCTCTTTTGATCACTTTTTTATTTGTCTTTATTTTTAAAAAGCTAAAACATTCCTAATGTTTCAACAAAACATTTACCTACCTGTGTGATACTTTCAAACTCTGACTACATTCAGAAGCCAATGAGATACTGTATTATTAAATCAAGTGCGTGTGTGTGTGAGTCCCGTTGGCTAGCTCATGAATCTCATAAATTCTTGAGAATTGCGAAGGATATGCTGCCATCAAAGAAATTAAATGTCATAAGCAGAAAAAAATGGGAGGTCTGTACTTATATCATAGTGTAAGCATATGCTGACTATATGCACATAACTCTCCATGAACTTGTCATCGCCTTTGTCTCTGCCAGTCAATCCCACAAAGGCACAGCTGTGTCACCCAAAGTGTAGCATGCATAGTTTGCAGCGTGGTCGGAAACACACACACACACACACATACACTTATACATAGTCAAGGCATTGGTCTAACTGTGGGTTGCCTGGATCGTCAAGTCTTATTCTTTCACTCGTCTTTTGTCACTCGTCTTTTGTCACTCGGAGAATCATGTCCGTAGAAACACTCTGCCTCTTCTCCTCTGCTTTCTCTTTTCCATTTTCTGTCTTATGGCATCAGTCCGCCGCTTTGGATCATGTTCTAGCTGCCAGTTGAGAAACTCTCGTCAAAATGAGAATGGGAGAAGTTGGAAGAGTCGGAGTGTTGTTCCCGAGTGGCTCCTGGGATCTCGGATTAAAGCCCAGGGAGAGGAGGATGATGGGAAAAGAGCAAAAGGAGAAGCAAAGGCCAAAGCAGCACCACAGGCAGGTTGTTTTGGTCCTCTGTGTTTGATTCAGAGTCTCTGTTTGAGTCACGTTTATCTTTGCTTAATGATTTTTTTCATTTAGTTAAGTTGAACAATATCTTGTGAAGAAAAAAAAAATCATGGTAGAAAAGTCTTAGTAACATCTTACTTTATTTCATGTGTGTGTGTACACTCTGTGCCTGTGTGTTGTTGCGCTTGTGCGTCTTGTTTGCTGCCAAATCAGGGGTTAGATAATTCTTGTAATGTTTAGTTCAACGCTTCTGTAATCCTGTTGTTGGATCAGTGACATCATCCCTGTCATGTGGGTTTCATTATTGCACACCCAAATGATGTCATTACATCATCCACAACACGTGGATGACATCACTGTGGAGCGCAGCCATATTTTCTCTTCTTATGGTTCAGGTTGTGTTTAGCTGATAGCATTTAGTTTCAAAAGAAAAGATACAGAAATACACACATCAGAAACACCAAAAAGCCCACTCAGAGGTCTTCAGCTTGTTTTTGAATTGGAATATGCCCAGTGTTCATTTTAAGTTTGGACTGATAAACAAGGCATGGTGAGAATCAGAGAAAGTGCTGTTAGCCAGCTGTCATACTATTTTTTTATTCAAAGAGTTCTTCATGTGGATGTGTAGTGTATTATGTGGTGTTGCAGAACTGTAGGGCACTCAGGATCACAGATGTAAAACAAAACAAAAATCTGTCTGCTTGGCCAAAAAGGTCTCAGTCAGCTGGAAAGAGAAAATGTGGGTGTTGTTTCTTGGTACAGAGATTCAGTTTGATTTTCTCAGGACGATCATCACAACCAAATATTTATCAGAAAACTCCAGATTTTGTCATTGTGAATTGCAACAGAAGCTTTAAGAGTCGGATAGTTCGTCTATGATCAGAGTAAATATTCCAAAGACGTGTGACTAATTTTTTAACAGTCACGGATCAACTCTCTGACTATTTTTAGTCTTTGTTTTTGAATTCCTAAAAAGCCAAAAGAGTGACTTGTTTCCCTTCCCAGCTCTCCTCCCAGGTGACTTTTGAGAGCTTCAGTCTCTCCAGCTGTTTCCAAACTTTACAAAAAACAGTTTATCCCTAAATGAGTTTTCACAAAACTCAAATGAGTCAGTCTGAAAATATGTTGACTTAACCTCAAATGAGATAAATGTGTGTGTGTGTTAGAGTGTGACAGAGAGGAAGACTGAAGTAAACCAAGGTGTAGAGGTACGGTCTGTGTGTTTTTGTGGGGCTCATAAGTAGATGTTGCTAAAATAATCCAACTTATTCTGGAAGTTTCTCTTTCCTGTTGGCGAGTTGATGCAGAGAACTGGCAGCAGTGCACCTGCAGCAGATGTAATCAAATCATTTGACAGCCTGTTATTAGTTATAATTACTGCTATTAAAACATCAGCTGAGCCTAAAAGTTGACAAAAGAGTGCAAAATCTTTTGCTTTCAATAAAGACTTTGCTCTGACAGACAGAAAACGTACCAATTTTTTTGTCATGGTGACTTTTTCATTCACGTAGGACCCCTTTTGTCAAAAAGTGAAATAATTTGTAATTTGCTGTGAGGAACTCCCTGCCCTTCCATGTGCGTATGTGCAAAGACAAAGCCAAAGGTGGGGAGAGCACACTTTCCATGTGTTTTGCAGACAGGGCATAAGCAAAGACCTGGGTGAAATCACAGAGCAGATAATACACATGACACTTGGGCCAACATGATGCATAAAAAGTTTTTGTTTGAGCTGTTATTAGCTACTAGGGCTGAATTATTTTGGAAAACAATGTAAGTGTGATTTTATATTGCGATTTAGCATGCGATTTTTTTTTTTTTTGGGGGGGGTGTTTATCTTCTGCATCATTCACTAACCACAAACAATAAATCATCCAAAATAGGTCCAGACAACCAACGTGCTATTCCTCTTTGTCACCAAAGTCTCCTCTTCTGTGTCCTCTCTTGGTTCTTATGCTGAGGCCATTTTTAAAGACGTCAACAACAACACAACAAATCAAAACTTATCGTGGCTGAAATTATTTTCTTCGTCCCCCGCTTGCACGTGTCTTGTTCTCCTTCTGAGATTTTTGGCCATTTGCAAACCAGCTGAAAGGTGCATTACAGCCACCTACAGCATGCATGTCAAATAAGGTTGCGTCTGTGTACATGAACCTTTTTTTTTTTTTTTTTTTAATTGCAGCCTTTGTGATTTGAAAATTGCAATCGTTCAGCCCTACTAGCTAGATCAGCTGATGTATGGTGGGTTGAACTTTAATTTGTGGCCTTCTTTAACTAACATTATACTAAATAAATGCTGTAAAAATCTAACTGTTGGCCATTGGCTGATATAGTCTGTGGGAGCTACAGCCAGCTCTTGAGGTTTGGGATGTAGCCAGTATTTAGTGATAAAGACTTCTGGCAAAGGCTTCCTTTTCCATGGTCTTCCAATTTTTTTACAGCCCACCAGCAACGTGGGAAGTATAACTGATTTGGCAGTTGCGGGCATCGCTAATTAAAGTTGTATCAGCACTCACCTGCAGATGTCTGTTACAGACATCAGTCATGGCTTAATCTATGTATTGGGCTTGCTGATGGTTTGCAGGATCACATTACTCTCCTACAGAGTGTTATCCTGCATGTGCTCTCCTGCAGCCAGTGTCTTCTGAAACACAACTGGGCAACACAACATGAACTAAGCGATAAGAAGTCATAAACTCCCTCATCACTCCAGTATTTTTTTCAAGAGTGTTCAACTTTGGGCTTATTGGTAAATATATCAAAGATTGTCTATTTAAAACAAGGTTCAGAACACTATCCAGTGTAGCCCCTTTCTGAAATTTTATGATCATTTGAAGGAAAATGTCTACATTTACTCATATATTCTCAGATGTCCTGATCAGTGATGTTCTGGAGTGACAATTTTTGCTATTTTTAAGGGAAATTTTCAATTTCTCCAAGACACTTGAACACTTAAAAACAGTTAAGAGTGAGTGCAGTTAACACAGCAACACACAGGATTACAAAGTCTGCAGGTAAATGATTTCAAATTGGTCAGTCGAATGTGGCTACCATTAGCAGAGCTAGCACATACATTTTTTAGATAAAAAAACTGCTCAAAAGCTTTGAGCTAAAATGTCCCATCTTGTTATCTGTGCTTGTTTACATCAGGGTACAAGAGCAATGCTACATAATGGCAGGAGTCATTCTAGAGCTTTCTAGTGGTAGATGGTTGAGCTGCAGCTTGGACACAATATAGGAAAAACATCTTAAGGGTGATGTTTAACTAAAAAGGATAACGTTTAGTCAGCAATACAAAAACATTTCTTGTTTTAAAAAAGAGGATTACCAAAATAAAGAAAGAATACAGCGATGTTGTCATAGTTAAAGTTGCCGGACTGGTTTACGAAAAACTGTGAACATATCAGCTAGTGGCATCTGGAGCTGCTGATAGGCAAGTCTTTACTTTTTTCCTTGTGTCCTGTCTTTATGCTACATTAAGCTAACTGAAAGTAGCCTTGTGATGCATGAGAGGATGGCTGATTTTTTTTCATCTAACTTTCTAGAAACACAAGTATTAAAGGATGTGGCTGTAAATCACCAATATGCCTGCAGATTTATAAACCTACCAAACTGAATGTGTTTGCGCTCAACCCCTCCCATGTAACCTGTTTATTTGTCAACAAGATGTCAGAGATTTACTTTCTTGTCATTACCTTGGCTGAGTCACTGAGGTTTTTAAAACATTTGAGATGCACTTTCTGGCAAAAAATCCAAAGTCATTCAACCCTGCAAGATTAACATTCATTGTTGGCAGTAATGAAGTCTACTGTTTGTGTCTGGACTTATTTATGCCTGATTACTGCTCTTAATTTGAAAACTTGAACCAGAACCAAACGTTAGCAGTAGCCAGAAACGCGCTTTTGAAACTGATCTTGAGGAAACAAGTAAACCTTTTTCGACTTCTGTCAGAAATGTGTAGATTTGTGTGTTTGTGTGTACTTGTGAGTGTTGACCTGCTGTCCCTTGGCTGTCCCTCTTCCATTCAACCAGCAGAGTTGAAATTTTTCCAGATATAACAGCAGTAATCAGTGTGGCACTGATGATGGTTAATGATGATGACCACCGTTTATCTGGAGATTGGAGGTATGTGAGTGAGTGTGTGTGTGTGTGTGTTTCTGTTCCCAAAGGTTAGTTTGACACACTCATGTAAAGCTCCCATCACCCAGTGACAGCCAGGGGGCTTGTGGGTAATCGAGGCTGTCTTTCCTGAGACAATGTTGTCCTTCTTTACTCCTGAATGGGCTTCTTATTTTCAACCAGGCCTTGACTTTTTCCCTCTTTCAAACAATTTATTCATCAGTTGGCATTTTGAGTTTGGTTCTGACATGTTATCTTGAAATAAGGAGTGGAATTATATTTTCTACTGATAAAGCAACTTCAAAATGAAGATGGAGCATTTGTTTTTATAAAAACCATCAGATCTAGACTTACCCTGGGTAACTGATCCCCAGTGTGATTACAACAGCAGGAATTGTTGCCTTTGGGGTCCTTTAACTCATGTCTCTTATAAGGAGCCCTGACTCAGAGATTCAAAAATCAAATGAAACTGTAACAAATACACCAGGACACATTTGTTGTAACTGTGTGGCCACACCTTTGTATCATCCTCTTATCTAGCAGATGTTCGTCATGTCAGTGAAACTGCAGCCGCAGCTGTCTCTGAAAAGCTACAAGGTTGTGAATGAAGGCTGAGCCGACAAAACTCTCCAGATAGGAAGATGCTGAGTTCCTAAAAATAGCTCACAACCTGACCTTGAATTCTTGAACAATGAAGCGAGTGATTTCACTGCACTTCCCCTCTGTCTGACTTTTGTAACCTGTTTTGCGTAAAGTCATTACCACATGCATGACAGATTTTTTGCCACTTTTTCCTCACTGATGGGCCTGCATTTTTACCCTGTTTGAACTGTGTTTACATTTTGAGCTTTCTGCTAACCTGGTAGTTAGGTTGAATCTTTCACTATATTATTTCATGACATCTTGTCTGAGTTGGAATTATACCTCTGTAACAATGTAGGTGTGTTTGGACAAACTTTGGTGGTAGAAGTGGGTGTCAACATCCAGACCTCACAAATCTCAACAATCTGTCTTATACAACTAAGTATTAAATGTTTGATTTATCTCCTGAGAGGAGGGCCCGAAGGAGAGAAAAGGAACCTTGATGTGTTTCTGACTTGCTGTATGCTGTTCATTCACAGAGCGGACAGTAGGTAGAAGAGGAAACAGGAATCAAAACTCAGCTTACAGTCTTTAGAGTTTCAGTGCTCTGTACATGGTGTGCGCAACACAACCGCTAAGGGGGGTACACACATAAAGATTTTCTAAATCTGGAGAGCTGTTTTATATGTTAGTGACCCCACACATGACGACAAAAACCGGGCATTAATTAAATTGTGCACTGATAATCTCAACACAGCTCACCACACACATAACGATTCTGTCCCACCACCGATCTCACTCTCACAAACACACACACACACACACATTGTCGTGTAATGTTTACAATATTGATGTAGCATGAAGCTGCTTTATTTGGGACACCAGTTGCACGTGGTACATTATAAATTGTATTCACGTAATAATTCACCCTGTTTGCAAAAACTTAAAGGAGGCAGATATACAACCACTGAACCCGTCACAAACACCTAAGAATGATTCAGCTTCAAGCTGTGCATCAAACTGTCCTTTTATGTCAACCCTGACTCTGGTCTTGCCTCTCATGCTGCTAGTTGGACCGGAAACTGTGCCAAACATAAAAACATATTTTTGCCATCAAGTGAGTGTCTCTTTGTTTCTGATCACTGGCCTCACGAGGAGCATGAAAAAATTGCTCTTATTGAATAAAGCTAATGTGTTTCTAAGATGGATTTGCATAAATCTAAACTTCTAGATTTCTTGAACTGGTCTACACAGCTGTTGTCTTTGTGTTTCTTTATGTCTTTTTTATATGCATCTCAGTGTACCATGTAACTTAAAGACTTCTGTCAGCTGGGAATTACATGTCATCCTTAGATACTGATGGTTCATTTTGAGTTAACAAAGGTCAAAGCACAAGGAAAGGCTGTTGCAGTGTGGTCGTGTCTCAGTAGCTTTATGTATTATTAGAGTGTGATTCATGTGGCAGCTCTGCACTCCTTTGCATGCTTAAAAAAACTCTTTCATATTTAACAAACACACTGTATTGACTTTTAATTTGAAAAATGTGTGCAGAGGTGAATACATCATGGATCCTGCCTTTTAAGGAGCTGTTTCTTCTGTGTGCAGGAACCATAATTGTCTTCATTGACAGGGCAGGGCAGGAAGTGGGTTTGGGTTTGGGGGAGGCACTTTTGACCATGTCTCTCTCTCTCTCTCTCTCTCTCTCTCCCTCTGTCTCTCTCTCCTTCTTTCTTTCTTTCTCTCTCATACACACACATATATGTAAGGGAAAATAATCACAGGAAACAGAGTGGGACCACTGAACTTTTTAATCAACTCTGTATTCCAGTTAAACGGTGATGAAGCTCTGATGGTAGCCACAATGTGTATTCTTGTCCATGGCAACCTTCAGTGTTGGACAACGGTGTGTGTAAGTTGACGTAGGAATGTAGTTACATCAGAGGGGCTGGTGTTTCTGTTAGAAGGTTTAAAAAGAAGAGGGCAGAAAATAATGCGGGGTCTTATGAAACAAACCAAGTTCACACTTTTTACACTTCTCCGTTGCACCATCTGTGTTTCTGCTCTTGAACTTTTTTCTTCAGCGTTTCTCACTGAGATCATTGTTTCTATGTTCTGTCTTTGCTTTCTTTCTGACCCCGTGTCTGTCTTATTCTTTCTGTCTCCTTCACCTCTCTGGCTCTATTTTTATCCCCTCTCCCACTGAGCTCACATCTGGATCTTATTGACAAAGTGAACAGCCCAACAAAAGACTCTAGACTGTGTGTAAGAGTGTGAGTGTGTGTAAGTGTGTGAGTGTGACAGAGCATGACAGACCTGGATAAAAACACCTCTTGATTAGAAGAAGATTAAATCAGATCAGAGATATTCTGTATCACCAGAGGTCGAAACAATGAAAAGTTGTGGTTAGAAGGATGTCTCTGGTTTGTTTCTGTATCACCTTTGTTTTCAGGAATTTGTCTCAATGCCTAAAAGTAATATTTAAAGAAAAGCTCCGCAGATAAACACAGAGAGACGGAGGGAGACCAGGGGCAAAAAAGAAAAAAAATCTGTATTGATGTATCTGTCTTCATGACAATAAATTGTGCAGTTACTTAATGGCTTTTATTTGGCTACCAGCTTTTAGATTCAAAAGTCCTCTTTAAAACTAAAATCATAAAATTTTGTATCTTTAAAGGAGTGTAAGGACTTTCTAAGTAATCTTGAAAAAGTCTCACTTCTAGATATCTGCCTGATCATAATCAACAACGTAAATGAGATCATCAGCACCAATAAAGGTTATTTTTAAATACTATTTCTTAGCTTCCCGGTCAAGTCTGACAGGACTGGATCGATTTACAGCATGCCAAAGTTTCTATGACAACACCACACCGGCTGACGATGTTTAGTACTGATGAGGGATCTGTTTTTTTCTGCTGAAAACTATTTCTATGACTCATTTAGTAGTGATAGTGGAGACTGGAGCTGAACTGTCAGACAGAAAAAGGACAGAAGAGAAGAAGCAAGCTAAACAGGAGAGTGAAAGAGCACGAGCTAAAGGCTAAAACACAGGCTAAACTGTTTGTGATAATGTTCATTCCAGCCCACATGCAGCAGTTATTCTGCAGTGATCTGATCAAACTTGAGAGTCTGTCAATAAAAGGAAGAGTGAGGTTACGTTAGCTCTGATTGGTAGATGAGCAGGACATAAGGATTTGCTAACGTTACACGTTAGCCTACGGATACCTCTCAGAGCACCAGGCTGCGAGAGGCACTAAAATGTCCAGCTACTAAACTGCAGTACAAACTGACAAAGTTTTTCTTTCTGTCAAGTTTCAAACTACAGCACCGTGTAACTGTTGATAAATATCTTACCTCGTCATGTTGTATCCAGTTAAAAGTTGTCTTGAACAAAGAAAAGTAGTGTTAAAAAGAAGATCCAATCTCCATTCATTTACAAAACAAACACGCCTTGTTAAGAGTCATGACATCAGGACAGCGTGCGCATGATTCCAGCCAAAAGGTGTCGCTGTAATACACTTCAAACAGACAGTCCTCACAGACTCTTTAAGCCATATTTTTTGTCGTTGCTTTAAACCAATTCAGTGTTTCTGTGAGACTGATGGTTTTGCGTCAAAAGAATGAAGAGTTGGAAGTGGAAAGATTTTTTTAAGATGTTAATAAAGGGGAAAATCTCACTGCGTTGCCTTAACTTCAGACTGTTAGATTTAATGCCTGAAAGAGAGACTTTTCTACAAACACTTATGCATTAGCTCAATCTGCTTTACAAATTTGGCCATCATCCTTTTTAATGCAGCATTGGGAGAAAGGTGCTCCAAGGCTGTAGAAATTTTTATGATTCGTTCCTCTTGGACCAGCCTTTGCATTTAGCTATATTTTCTTTACCTCCACGCCCCAGAAGGAAAACAATGGAATGTCAGCTGCCTGTATGAGAAGTACACAATGGTGTAATCAACACCATTGTTTTGTAATAATGTCCACTCACTGTAGCACCCTTTAACTTGATGGGCTGGGGTTAGCATAAAACCAAATGGTAATTCTGTTTTCTTTTTTAGTTAAAACTCTCTGAATTTCTGCTCCAACATGCTTTCAAATGCCCTTTTATTGCTAGTGCTCATCTTGAGTGCAGCAGATGTGGTACAGTGTTTTGCTCATCATCCTAATAACAACAATGTCCTCAGCATCTGCAGTTTTATGTTTCTGTGCCTCTTGTACCTTCAGTTTAAAATAGTTCTACCATGGCCACGGTGATTACAGGACTTTAGATATCAGCTTTGTCATCAACAATGAAAAAAAAAACGGGTCCATTTTTGAGGGATGTAGCTGCTGCTTATGCAAGGACATGAATCCTTTCTGTATCTTTCCTCGTAAAATCTCAATGAATAACAGCTAATATGAAACATGCAGAGCAATTTAAACAAAAGCTTTATAAACAAATGTAGTGGACACACAGTCGTAAACCATGTAATATTTGTTAATGAAAGAGTGTTAAAGACTTTTATCATGTTTTCATTGAGTTTTAAAATCATGCTTTATGAAGCTCACAGGTGAAGTCAGTCTTCTCTGAGTCTGGAGGTTAAGAGCTCAATCCCAGATCCTTTTGTCAACCTGCCGTAGTGTTCTTGGCCTCTGCCATCAGTGTATGGAAGTTGTGTGGGATGGATGGATGTGACTAACAATATGAAAGCAGTATCAGTGGGCATAAGACTAGAAAAAAAGCCCTATGCAAACACATTTACCTTTTTTTTTTACATTCTTGTTGTATTTGTTTTTAAATCAGCAGATTTCATATTTGCTGTGTTTCAGATGTATTTTCACTTGCCACATGCACTCAAAGCTCACACTGTGTTTGCTTGTGATCCGATGTTTGGAGTAGATCTGCTCAGCATTTGTGCTCCTGGCATAAACTATTCAATATGAGTCAGAGAACAGTCATGAAGCATGAGGCTAAATACCCAGTGTGCATCTCATAATCATGTCTTTGTATGTGGAATGGGCTCTGTTTCCATCGATTTGTTTGAGTCTGTTGAATAATGGTCTTGTTTTTGATGTTTGAATGAAGCTGACGGTGTTGTCACTGTACTCACTGTACAGTACTCTGTGTAATTATACATGCTTCATTTTTCTTGAATCAGGGAGCTTCAGTGGGCAGTGTTCTTCATTGTACAATCACACAAAGCTTTCTACAAAGCTTCTTTTTACCACAAAACGTTTTCCCTTTTGCCCTGTAGCCATTGCAGATTAAGTATTCATATCAAATAATAAATAAAAAGCAAAACGTGAAAGGTTTATGGTATTACAGCTTTATTTTAAATTTATGTCACAATCACTGTGCTACATCATGCACTTTTTTGTACCAACTCAGACTGTGTGAAATTTTGGTTTAAGGGACCAAATCTACTCATATAATATTTACATGTTATATTGGATTTAAAAACGGTAGTAGCCTACAGGGGAAAAAAAAAGCTAAAACCTGTCTTGTGGGAGTTGGAATGCCAAAGTACAATCAATATTGGTTATTAAAGAAATCTTGGTGACCTGTGTGAAAGTTTTTCTCACTTTGTTGTTGACTTTTGGATTTAAATTTTGGAAATATTGTTACTCCTTATTTGTTGTCATCCCGTTGTTGTGTAGAGACTCCTAGTACATCTTTAATCTGACAAAAAAAAGACTGAGGTTCTCCTGAGTGCTGTAAACTCCTGTCTCTGCAGCAGCCTCCAGGGTCGGCACCCAGAGGCTGACCTTCGACCCCTCACTCCTCACCTCTGACTCACCTCTGTGGCAGCTAAACACTACATGCATGAACCCGACAGAGAGTTAAGAGCCAGTTACACGACAGCATCTTATCTTCCTAATGACAGGCTGCAGTGCTGGAAGGAAAGTTTGTTAATGACAGAGGCAGGGGAGGGAAGGAGAGAGGAGGGGCTGTCCAGTGCTCTGGTGAACTGACTGTCACTGTGAATCAAGTTTCACTCCTGTCAGTTTTCTGAGTTTTCATTAATCTGTCTCTCATCTCGTTGGCAGTTTGTGATTTACATGATAGCTTGATTTTGTGTTTTTAAAACATCAACCTGAACATCCATCGCTCAGCTTTATTTTCCACGGTAACTATAGTGATGGTGGTGCTTGTGTTTTGGTAGGATGTGTGTGTGTGTGTGTGTGTATATGTGTGTGCATGTGTTTGCTCTATTAATAGTGAGAGGAATGGTTCGGGCCCTGGGAATGTTGTTCTCTCCGGAAAAACAAACTTGTCTTTCCCCCCTCTTGTCCCTCTCTCTCACTCTGTCTCTTTTCTTTTTCTCTGCCTTTCCATGTAAGAGATGAATGACATGATGGGGAGGGATAGAAAAAAAAAATGACAAGATAAGGGGAGGAGAGAGCAAGATGGCATGAGAGAAGGGAGGGGTTTTTGTTTGAGCGGAAGGGGAAATTATTGTCACAGACTTTTGCTGCCTCCTCTTGATTCCTTTGGAGTTTGCTTTGAGACAGAAAGAAGAAAAAGTGTGCACTTTTTCTTAAAACTACGCCACTGATGCCAATTTAGACTTGCTTTATTACCTATATTTCAATTTTTTTTCTTTTTCTTCTCTCTTTATTACCACGTTTATCAGTTTAAAGAATCCTTTTCATTGATCTCAGCACACAGTAAGGGGCCATTTACACGACAACGGGTTTTAGGATGAAACGCAAAAGTATTGTCGCGTTTCGGCCTCTCGTGTACACAGAAACAGCATTTTAACTGACCTAAAACATCCTCCAGAGTGGAATTTTTCTGATATTCTGCAGACACCATTGCTGTGTAAACGGCAAACTGGAGTTTTCAGTGGGGAAGCTGATGTCACGCTCCGTTTTGCACAAGCCCATTCCACTTTCATTGTGGGAACTTTTAATTGCCATGTGCGAACCAGACAACAACAACGGTTGTGCTGCTGAATGTGCCAATAATACCCAACTGCAGCCGTAGGTACAGCACACACTACTCCCTCTTCAGACTACGATCCCTACAAAACATCAGGGGGGCGCGGTTTGTAGCGGCTGTGACTGCAGCTTGACCCGTCTTGAATCTATTGACTGCCTTTAAACATAATGCGCATCTGTTGTTCCATTTCTGCACTCAGATAAAACTCATTTAATATAAAAGCCAGGTGATCAGCCCACCTCTTCTTTGGCGGAGGGCGACCAAAAGATGTAACAGTTATATCGCCACCTACAGGCCTAGTACGCATACAGCGTTTTCAGTTCCTCAGTGTTTCCGTGTGCCGTAGATTTTTTTTCTCTGTGTTTTATTACGTTTCTGAGTGAAACACTGTGAAACGTGGTCACATAAATGGGGCCTAAATGGAAAGAAACATTCAGGATCTTAAAGTCACTCAGGTCACACATTTCAATAGATCTTTACGTCTGTTTCAATTATGGCTTTTATACATAATGGATAAGTGGACGGCTGTATTGAGTGTGTTTGTACTGCATTTGTGTGTGTGGGTGTGTGTGTGCGTGTGTATGTGTGCGTGTGTTCATACAGGCATGCTACCTGGATTCCTGCATTCCAGTCATTTGGGCTCCAGCCAGCACATTCTGGGAAGCAAACCAGTGCAAAGAGAAGGGAGGGGAAAGATGAAAAGAGGAAAAAAAAAAGAGGAAGAGAGAGAATGAGAACAGTTTGGCCTCCTATGAGTCCTTCCATCCTGAGGCTGAGCTCTCATGGGGTTATTTTTGTCCCTTCTGAGGAGCCTTAGCCATAAATAGAGGGATTGTGATGTCATCTTGTGTCATCAATCCTTCTATTTCTTCTTTCTTCTCTCCCTCGACTTGACTGAAAATGTAAACACTCTCAAACCATTTTAAATGAGTACCAGAGAACAAAACAGCATAATTTATAACTCTTTGTTTTTCCCGCAAAAAAAAGCCTCTTATCTACCTTACTGATTCATTCTAGGCATCACACATGTATCCCAAGGGAAAGACCTTGATATGTGGTTTGTCCTAAAGAGCTTGGAAAGTTCAACAGAGTGCATGATGGGATTAGGATTTTTTTAGGAAGTAGTCAAATGCATCAGTGTGCTAAAAGTGAGGCGAAGACCTTTTTAGTTTCAGTTTAGTCAGTGGGTGCTTGCTGATCTAATCACTCCCCTTGAGAGCAACACTGGGAATGAGCCCGTATTACACACACACACACACACACACACACACACGCACGCACGCACACACACACACACACACGCACACACACACACACACACACACACACACACACACACACACACACACACACACACACACACACACACGTAACACTGCCATAAAAGGAGAGAGTGAGAGGGAATCAGGCAGAGTTGAAACAGGGGGTCTTTCTTCTCTTCTCTCCTTTTTCTTCCATTTCCTTCAGTTGTCCTGAAGTTCACTGGCAGCTCTCCCTCTCTCTTTATTCATGCTTTCATCTTCCTCTTTGCTCTTTTATTACCCTCCTTTTTTGAAACTGTCTTTTTCTCCCTCTGTAGACAGTACACACCCAGCTTATGGAAAGTTCCCTTCAACATTTTCTTTCCTCCCTGGCTTCACTCAGAAGTACACATTAACTAAACTCCCTGCTGCTCACCAGCCCCTGTGCAAACACAACGGTTTTATTAGTCCAGACCAAACACAGGGTTGACAGAAGTGTGAGGCTATTAGGGAATAAGTCAGTTTTAATCTAGTGTATAGGCAAATAAAGGGGCACTTCCATTACCAGTGAGGTGATGCAACAAGAGCTCTTGTTTGTTTTGTTCCTGCATCATTTTTGTTGAAGGGTTTCTGCGGATATATTCTAGAAAGTGGGTCCTGAAGACGACCCCATGTTTGTTTGATTTTTCACAGTCATCTGTTTTCAGTGGTTTTGCTTGACCATTGAGTCGTTAACCACATTGTGATATGTAGCAGCTGATGTCAGTGTTTGGAGATCTGTGGTTCTTGGAAGAAACAGTTGATACTAACAGTATAGTGAATAGTACATTTTTTAGACCTCTCAAAAGGCCTGTTTTTATTTATTTCATTGATTTTCTGTTTTGTTAGACTCGGTCTGTTTTCCTCAGTCAGGTTGGAAGTCACAGTCATCATTCGTTTGCTTAAATCAAACTGAGCTGTTTGTACCTACTGAGCATTTACGGCGTGTCAGAAGGTTCATAGTGACACTGTTAGTGAATATTTGGACAAAGCAGTGGTTAATGTGTCCAGTAAAGATGACAGAAAGCACCCCCTGTGGTGGTTTCTGTGTGTTGTGTTGTGTGGTGGAATGTGACTGTTTAATGTGAGCTGTTATTACTGAGTCCTCTTTCCTGGGAGTATCCGGTATCACTGTGTCCGTGTATGTTTGTGTGTTTGTAGCCGAGATAAAGAAAACGTTTCCCTTTTTTAGTTCTGCCCCTCTGGGAGCATATTTCACTGGAGTAGGGTCCTCAGTCAGGACGTCCTTTGTTGACATGGATAGAAAGCTTGATGCAGCTCTTGCGTGTGACATCACCATCTATCAGCCTGAGCTTCAAAAAAAGCTCAGGCTGATAGATGGTGAAAAGCAAGATTATTGTTACTAATTAAAGTTCCTCATTTTAATTTAGCATTATTCAGGATCTTTGTCTTGAACTTGTAGAACTTGTTTTCATGTACAGTATATATCCTGTGTTTATCAATGTTTTTATTTCCTACATACACTGGTATATCGGTCATAGGTCTACATATCGTATATCAGATTTTTTTTGCCTGGCTATATATATGTCTATTACTATTTCCTACCTGATTTCCCGATAAGAAACAGCAGGAGTCTAGGAAACTTCACCTGCACTGTCCAGTACCCAGGTATTTATTATTATTTATTCATCCTTGTTAAAATGAATCGTTACACCCCTGGACAACATACATCCTTCCAGGTTTCTATTTCTGCCCAGTCAGTCATCTTCACTTTTTTTTTCACTGGTATCTGTTGCTAAGGGATTTGTGTCACATCAACAAATCCTCTGTAGTGTAACGTTGCTGAGGAAATGTTTGTGTGTAGAGTCTGATCATGATGTGTTCAGTGCTGCTTCTTTTTTTTTCTTTCTCATTCATGCTTTTTCTTCCATTCAGAAGTTTCTGTAGCAACTAGTGTTACATAGCAACCAACCAGCCAATAACAGTGCTGGATCCCTTTGCTTTTCACTCGCTTCATCTCTCCCTCTGTCACCAACTCACCTGTCTTTCTGTCCAAACTGAAAAAGTCTCAAAAGAGTTGCTGTGCAGCTTCCTGGCAGCCTACTTATGAGACCGTCACTGATCCTTTAAGGTCTTTCTGAGGGAGAAGTGACAGCCACAGCAGATAATCCTGCTCAGGGTGTTTCTATAATCACACAGCTGCAAAACACAAGTCTGACAAACTGCCCCACTAACAGAAAAATGACATTTCTGCTGGTTTATGTAAGGGGTTACTTCCTCTACCCTTTCTGAAGAGAGGCAACTACTTCACTGTTTGCTAAAAGCCTTCACACTCTCTCACTCACTCTCAATCCAACTAATTTAATCACACAGCATTTCCTCCCCTTGTGTTGTAAGAGAGAAAGAATTTAGTTCCTGATGTGTTTTTATAAACCACCCAGCACAACCTTACAAGTATGTAGCAGAAGCCTTTTCGATAGGGATGTCCTGATCATGATCTCAAGTTTCGAATAGAGGCTAATCTTAGCATTTTTTAACTGATTTATGATCAACATGAAGCCAGTCTTCTCATCCAATCATTCATGTTTGCTGTCATTGAGCACAATTTTTAGTCATTGGCTAATGCGTCAGTATAACCAAGCTCTCACCAAACCTCTTAAAGTTGATGAGCTTTATTACAGAACACATGAACACACACAACCAGACACATTACAGCAATAACATCTGCGTTACAGCATCCTACGGTAACTCTCCAGGAACATGTTATTTAAAAAGGCAAAAACAAACAAAAGTGGGACAGTCTGTTACCTTAGCATTAGCAGCTCCATGACTTAAATGTCAGCAGTGTGGTAATATGTTAAACTAAAATGTGAAAACAGTCCAACAGCCACGCATGAAAATATTGGTGCATGACGATCTTTTCACAAGGCCTTCAATACGAGCAAAACATCCAAAAGCAACATGCAGCTTAGTTAACTTACAGAGTAAAGACTGCTTTAAAAGAATGGATGAATATCCACAGAGAGAGAGAGAGAGAGAATCCAAAAAGGTGGGATGCAGGTTTATACCATCTCCGTTATCTACAGTATGTCTTGCTGTTCAGACACTTTTTCCACATCCTGCTTCACTGGAGCTGTACAGTCTGTGACAGCATGTGAGCTGATTCAAACATGATTTGACCCCGCTGGCAGGTTTGGGATCCAGAGGGTTTTAACATCAAAACAAGCTTCATTAAGATTAATAGACAAAATAAGCTCAAGGCAAATTTTAACGATTTTTTTTTTACTATTTATTATTGTTAAAACACAAAACAAGCTGCAGTTTCACTTTCTCAACCCTTGAGCAAAGTTTATCTCTGAAAACCAAAGAAGGGGATCAGGACTCAGTATCAGACGATTTAATATTATTAATCAGGATCAAGTTAAAAAATTTTGATCTGGACATCCCAGTGCCTAATGTGCTCCGATACAGCAGGTATCATAATTTTAGTTTAAACACTGCAAAGACTCAAAATCTTATCAAGAATATGTTTTATTTCTAGTCAGATCTCATTGAACTCAAAACATACCGACTGATGTCGCTTGTTTTTCACTTGTTTCAAACAAATTTCATTTGAAAAATAATTGCTCTTTAACTAAAAATGTATATATATTTTAACCCTTTACTCGATTGATCAGCAGAATTTTCAGTAGAGTACTGGAATACTAACATATTTTATGGCTGAAGCCCTAATTTTGTATAAACAAAAAATCTAAATTCTGATTGACTTTCAAAACAGTGTCACTCAGGTGGTGATGACAGCGTTTGTAACGGCCTTTGCAGCTGAAGACCCATTTATTCTCAACGTTAAATACGAATCTGAATTCGGACGGAGCCTTCTGTCTGTGCTCTGCTTTCATTTATTCCATATTTCTGCATGTTTTCATAAATCTTATGGATACGGACCAAACATTGCAGTACCACCAGAAACTGTGGGGACAGTGTTGCAGTTACTACCTGATACGTAGCTCTAGTGAGACGTGAAGAACAAATACCAATCGTGAAACATTTTGAAGAAAAATTAAGCAAGTTGGTGAGGAACTTGCTGCTTTATTTTGGTCTTTTATCCAAGAGGAACATTAGTAATACCTGCACCACAGTCTCCATATTTGTTTTTGAGTTTCTTGTTGTTATAAACTTTCGACTCTGGGCTCGGTGTTGTTCTGACTGCTCCTCTCTCTCTTGCTGTTTCTGCTGTTGGAGTTTTTACATTGTTCTAAACCTTGGCAGAGCTTTTCTGTGTATTCTCTGACAGTGTTTTCCAGGAAAGGTTTAGCTCCATTCAACCTTTTTAAAAAGCTTGGCACATGTTTTGATTGCCTAAAGCTGTAATAAGACACTTTATTTATCACAGCTTTACTGGCCGACCAGCTCACACGGGGAAACACACATACATGCAGGGATTTTAGTCTGTGAGGGGCCAGGAATGTTGAAGAAAGGTGGATAAAGAGGGGAAAAGGGGATAAGGGGGAGGGAAAGAAAGAGAGAGAGGAGTGAACAATAAAAAAGGGAAGAGGGAAAGAGAAATTGCTTTAATTCACAGTTTAGTGTTTAGTCTGTAGTTTTAGAACAGTATAAACTGCTGGTGCCGAATTGCTGATTTCTCTTTTCATGTTGCTTTTTGGGCATCATGCATTTTTGTCGTTTCTCCTCCCCTCTTATTCCCACTATTGGTCTCAGGCTACTATACTTATCACAGCATTTGGGCAGTGTGTGAGTGCAGGACTAAGGGCTCCTGAAGAGCCAGTATTAGCCCATTTGTTACAATTTTATGAGCGAAGGAAATCCTGATGCTGCTCTTAAAGTTCTGTCACTGCTACACCTTTAAAAAAACACTCTCTTAAAGAAAATAGAAAGGATACTGGTTTAATACCTCATATTTTGTGTTTTAAGCAGTATGATACATCCTCAGAGGTGGAGAGATGGCAGAGGGTGGCAGAAAGGACAAACTGGGTGGGAGAGACAGAAGAGGTATTTCCGGAGGGGAGCTGGGGCTAAAACAAGTCTCTGTGGGTGATGGCAATCTCTGGACTCCAGTGCCTTATGGGATAGGTCACTGGGCAGGAAAAGGATGGGATAGCCGGTTTTAGGTTTTTGTCAGACTGGAAATTGAAGGATGTAGAGTGGGATAAAGACTCCTCCTGCTGTGTCTGTGTCACATAAACTGGTTGAACTCTAGTTTTCAAGAAGTAATCAAACAATCGACTTAAACCTTTCTGCATCAGTGTACTGAAATATCTTTAAAGCAAACTGCAGAGTTCTCTCGGAATCCGATTTATCAAAGGCTTTAAAAGCCTTAAAATTAATTAATTAATTAGAACAAACAGAATACAAATAAAGTAAAAACACTTCCATTTACTCTGATATATGCTGCAATGAGTTGTTTTAATAAATAAGAAGATACTTTCAGGGATGCCTTAGAAGTAGCCCTATCAAATGATAGATTTTTTTAACGAACAAGTTTAATAAATTTAATTTGTTAATCACAATTTATTGCACACACATTTCAAATTCCATTTTTTCATTTGCATTTAAAAAACAGTTTTCAGTCCATTAACAATGTAAATCATTTTTACCTGTAATTTACTGTTGAATCAGTTGATTTTTTTCTGCACTGTCAGTTATGATTGTCCTCTTAAGTTGACTGAGCTCTCTGTTTGTATGGGATATACGAGTACAAATGTCGGGTCTGTTATCTCCATTTGACAAAAAGTGCCCACATGACTTTTGACTTCTTAGCTGTGTCACTTTTTCTCCATCACGCTGGTAGCAGGAAACTCGAAGATGCTGCAGTAGGCTCATCTATGGTGTACCAAAAGGGACAAAAAAGAAATCCCATCTGATTATAAAACAAACAAAAAAATAATTTTGCATTGATTTTGACCTTTCAGTGCTTTGACTGTTCTGTTGATGCTGTTTGCCCAACTATAAAATCTCTGGACAGAAACGACACAGGAACTGTTTCACTCAGTGGTGTTACAAAACTCTAACAGCATCAGTTTTGTTTCTTGCTTCTAGATTGCATCACTTCAGGTCTCTTTACAAATTCTTCCCAGATACCTGTGTGTGTGTGTGTGTGTACGTGTGTGTGTGTGTGTGTTTGTATGAGTGTATACTAGCCTAAACCCTGATCATGTCCTTGCTTCAGCCTCATGTCTCCAGGACAAAGACTCTTTTCACAGCAGACTCTTTCTACACACACACACACACACACACACACACACACACTCACACACACACACTCTCCCATAAGGGCGTATTTAGAAAGCAAATAGATCTGGTTACCTGTGGGTTCTCCTCTCTCTCTTTCACACACACTTATTCAGGATCATTTCAGCGCCTGTTGACTTTTCTAAACAGACTCATAATGGTTTTTGCTAAGAGGAGGGGACAGTGCTTTTTTCCTTTGAAACTTTACAGTTAAACACTTCTACAGTGGTTGTGATGATGTTAGATTACTGCTCAATGAAACTATTAATGTCCCAAGTAGAAAAGTTGGACTGTGTTTTTTTTCAGCATCAGAACGGCCCTCTCATGGATACTGAAATGCTTGAGCATGTGTTCCAGTTAATCAGGAAACATAAATGTTTGATATCACAATGTCATTAGTTTTCTGGACTCATATCTCATTTTGCTTTTATCCCACACTGACACACACAAACACACACATACACACACACACACACACACAAACACACCCATATACACACACACCTGAATGACGTGATGCTAGTTCATAAATCATTTTTCATTCAGTTCTACTTTTTTCTCTCGGATCATGCTTCAGTGTTTGTGTACCTGAGGGTTGTTTTGATAGACGCCAGATGGATAACAAGAAAAAAAAATCACAGCAGACGCACACACACACACACACACACACACACACACACACACACACACACACACACACTCACAGCTAGTACGATCTGTTTGCAGGTGTGTGATGAGACATTTTGTTTTGGTCTGCCTGGGCAGCCATGCGTCTGTCTCTCCTCCTCAGGTTACTTGCTCTGGCCCTATCGCTCTCTTTCTCTCTCCCGCTCTCTCCCTCTCACTCTCTCTCTCTCTTTCTCTCTCACACACACACCTGTTAATTAGTCCGTGTGCTGACAGGTGTCATCCATCCTCCTACTTGTTTGTCCACAGACTCTTAGCACTGACTCAGGTTTTGGGCTGCAACATTCACTTAGAGGCTGCGACATAGACATCACATCAGCTGTCATTTAGTGGAAGCACCTTCTGGCACACAACCAAGATTTAAACCTTACACATTCAAACACATGCACACATTTCTTTAGGAAATATGAGACTGAAACACAAGTGCAACAAAATCATCCAGTTGATGTGTTTTGTGTGTAAAGAGAATAACTGATTTTTCCCCACAAAATTGTTTCTTTATTTTGATTGTCATCCCTCTAACACACCTGATATTGTTTAAAATGTTTGTCAAGAGAAGCAGTCACAGCGATTATACATCATGCCCTTAATGAGCATACATGATTGTACTCATGCATGAAGAGTGTTGCACCGTAGCACACCTCTCTGAAGTGTACCAAGTACACAAAGAGTCACTAGAGGGGTCTGAAAACTCACTAAATATAGCAGCAAAGTTGATAAGTTGGCAACACTGTTTTTTTTCCTGGCTTCTGAGTGTGTGAGCTGCGCTTTGAACCCAGCTCCAATTACAACAGTGTGAGAGGGGGTGCGTGGGTGTCTTTTAATCAAAAGCACAACCTTTATTATTGGATCACTTGTACCAAAATGACCCAAAACTCAAAATTTCTTATGTATTTTAAATTTTAATTTCTTACGTCTTTTTTTATTTGTTTAGTATTTTTGACTGAACTTAAAGAAATTGCACTTTAAGACCTGAGAGTGATTTAAAAAAAAAAATGCATGGGGTGTCTGAAAACATTTCCATCACTGTAGTTGGTGTGACTGTTTATGATGTAATGATGAGTGTATTTGTACATTGCTGTGTTTTGTGTGTTGATTGAATTTGGCACTTCATTTACTTTCCTTCATTTCTTCCTTTATTTCTGCAACAACGAGCTAAGAGACTTTTTAAAGAGCTCATAATTCCTTGAAAAGTAGTACTGACTGTGTACTTAAATCCTGTGTGTGTGTGTGTGTGTGTGTGTGTGTGTGTGTGTGTGTGTGTGTGTGTGTGTGTGTGTGTGTGTGTGTGTGTGTGTGTGTGTGTGTGTGTGTGTGTGTGTGTTTCTGTGAGAATTCTGGCCACTTTGAAAATGTGGGTCAGCCCACATTAATCTGGTAACTCTTTCAGGGGGAGCACTACAATCCCTGGCTGACAACACACACACACACACACACACACACACACACACACACACACACACACACACACACACACACACACACACACACACACACACACACATTTAATAGCTTTTTTTCTCACTACCTAGCAAATGCAATAGTCTCAATTTAAACAGGAAATGGTTTAGTGATGGCTCATTGGGGTTGCTGTGGAAACTAGATGCTGCTAGTGTTGCTAATGCTGATGTAACAGGTCATCCAATGGTTGTGACCAGAAAAAGTCTAGTTGCATCATATTTGTTGCAAAAGTGTTGTTCTTTAAGGTTCTCTCCAGGTACTCCAGCTTCCTCCCGCAGTCCAAAAACATGTTCATCAGGTCAACTGGTGTTGTTGTTTCTAGATCTGAATTTAAACTTAAGACAGCAGTTTAATTAAGACAGCAAGTGAATTACATACCACACTTTTCAAGGCTGCTCTATGTTTTAATCCCTGCATGATATACAGCAGCATATCTTCAATCATAATAATCATCAGGTGCATAGAATTGATTAAAACATGCACACCTGACAGGTGCTGATGACTTTATGTTGACTTTTTTCCATTTCTTTTAAAGCAAATGTGTTATTACCTCTTACCAGGAACTCATCCAGGCAGTAAATGTTATCTGTGGGTTCTGATGAATCATTCATCGTTTTTAATATACAGACAACAGTACAATCGTATTATGATTAGTTTATTCATGTCCTGCTCTTATGTAATTATCATTACAAGAATGAGGCTCCACCCCCAACTATGACGTGATGCCTGCTGTATCTATACTTGCAGATCCCAGCTGTTTGAGTAAATGAGTTAAAATTCTTTAATAGAATTAAAACTCTGTTACACAATCAACCCTGGAGAAACAGCTTGTAAGGTTGGAGTCTATGCTCTATAAGACGTGTCTAGACCTTTTGTCTGGCAGGGGAGGGCACTTCCTTTCCAGGGATGCCATGAATGATAACTATTCCACTTTTACTACAACAATTTAATTATGCTACAGTTGTCTCATGACTGTAAATTTCACACAACCGTAAAAAGTAGCACAACAGAGTGGCAACAAATGCTGTTAAAACCAGATTACAAGAAAGGGCTTTGACTGAAATATAATTAAAAAAAGAGTTATCTCAGTGGTTTAGTAAAACCAGTATTTGTTCACAATTGTGCACTGTGCCTCTTATCTACAGAGCCTTGTAACGGCCAGCCATCACTACACCTTGGCATCATGACCATGCTCAAAGCACTTCTGTAAAAACAAGAGGTGTGCCTCGTGTCTCTCAGAGAGAACACGAGTGCTGCTTTTGTGTAGAAAACAACTGTATGCCTCTGTTAAACAGCATTTCTATGATTGGCACTTTCATCCTTGAATGCAGACATGGGGGACTTGACACTTGTGAGAATGTCAATACTTTGAAAACATGAATAGGAAATACTTTAGATAAGCTTGTGTGAATGGGTTGATCGGAAACACATCAATCCAGATATAAAAGAGGAAGACACTTATCTCCATATACTCATTAAAAAGCTTTAAAGCATCAGCCTTGAAGGAATGGCTCGGGGTGGTTATTTTCTAATGCAAGTGCTAATGAAACTATTAAAGCACTCTTTAGACAGTTTTTAATGTGACTGGGTTCAGTGAAAACAAAAAGCACCACAAAAAGGAGAAACTAGATACTAAGAAACCCAACATATGCAGTCGGAACTTCTGTGCTCAAACTTCCTACATGCCAGAGAGATTGTCATCTCTGATCTCTGTCAGCAGACCTTCAAAACAGTCTATCGAATCCATGGCAACAAGGATTAAAGGACATTGTTCCAGCATGAGCCTGACCTTTTAAAGTGTCCTCTGGTGCCCTTTTTTGTATATGATCTCTGTTGGGGAGAAAGAGCTGCAGTCTGGATTTAAAAAGAGGGCAAAAGTCACCTCACACCCACTCATAATTTCTGTAGAATATAAAGCTTCAAGTATTACATCATGTTTTTCAATAGCGATATGTTGTCTAAGTCAAATTATGTAAGTGTGTGTATGTATTTATTCATCCCATTAACATCAAATTATTTGTTCTGTACTTTTAAAAGTGCTGTTGTCTTTGAGTTCAGCTTAAACTGGCATGCCCTTCGTATTTTCGTGCTCTGCATCTTTTCATTGAATTCACATTTTATATTCACCCACAGAAAACTCTCAGGCAATATGTATGAAGCCAACATGCACACTCCCATCACCAATGCCACAATCTGTTGAATCTTTTTCTATCAGTTATAGTCTCCATGATACTAATCCAGTGATAAATGTTGATTTGCCTTGAAAAGTTAGCCATCCCATACTGTAGTGCTGGGCAGTGTACCGGTGTCCATTTAAGTATGCCTTGAAAGCCCAGTTTCCAACAAGCGGTTCAGTTTGGGTCGTCTTGGTACAGCAAGCATTGTGTGGCTTTTCCTTTGACTAATATTGGGACAAGTCCTCAAATTACCGACTTGTACCGTCCCACTTATGGGGTGCCAGACTTCCCGATTCGATCCCAGAAGGTGGAGCTAGAAACACTGGAGTCCGTTGATTGGTCCAAAAAACTGTCACTTCCCCTGCGACTTCAGTAAGTTTTAATTTAGTTTAATAGTTTTGAAAACTATTGCGGCATACACCCAAAATACAAAAAGCCTTCACCTCCCTTCAAAAAACAAAATTTAATTGCGTACAAAATACCCCATGAAATCAAACATTGATAACCCCAAAATTAACAAAAAATAACACAAAATCTGTGTTTTTTCCAGGCAAGTACGGTAGACAAGCTCCAGCAGCAGGAAGAGTAAATCCCCCAGACAACTTTATCTTTAGACACTTTACACACAACGTCCTTTATTTGAACCCACTATGTCCTATATCGCTGGAGACAAAGTCTGACAAAGTTCATTCAGTTTTCCCACAGCGTTTTTTTCTGTTCTGAAATTAATTACTTTATATCTTTACTCTTAAAGGCACGGTTGGTAGTCACGGAAAACTAGCATAAATTTGAATGTAGCATCTCCTCAGGACTCTGTTTAGCCCCCGCCCTCCCAAACTCGGACCTCCAAAACGATGCCCCCGCTCACATGCACGAGTGCCACTGTTTCGCGATCATTCAGCGGATATTTTTCACTCTATTTTAAGAACACATCATAAAGATTATTTTAACTAGAATAACAAAAAGTGTATCTAAATTGGATAACCAACGCTGCCTTTAACACCTTTACTCATTCTTTACAGTGGAAAAACTGTTTTTATCACGGTATTGCATACAAATCAGTTTCTCCCATTTGATTTGACCACTAGTGTTTCTTTTTTCTTTCATTTCTTTTGACACCACTTTTCTAATGTGGAGCTGTCACACCATGACACTATTGCATGGCTGATGCAGCTATCGGCATTTGGCTTGCACGCCGCTTGCCAAAAAGGGCACAGCTGGCTGTGGAAACACAAACTGGATCAGGCTTTACCGATCCAACCCATACCGAGCTGAACTGATCCATACCGTACTGCTTGATGGAAATGGGGCTAAACATACCTGGGCCAGTATTTTGGAACTTCTGGTGAGCCCTGTCTTTATATTTGATTTAAGATTAAACACTGATTGGATTTTGACAATTATTCGTCCTCATGGAATCTCAATAGATTTCAAGGCTAATGAAATTTGTTGATTTTTTTGTTGATTTTGGCAACCCCTGTGGTCATCGAGGTTCCCTCTTTGATGATTGTGTCCTGTACATGCTGAAGTAGTTTTCTCTAATAGAGGAATACGTCTTCTTGCTGGCTTAAACCATCAAATGTACCACTTACAATGATTAGTTGCTACAGAAAATGCAACTGGCACCACTTTCATTGTAGTTTGTCCAATAACTTGGTGCATGACAGCGGTGACAGACAACCTCAATTTCTTAGTGCTTCTCACCAGAGTTTACTGTTTGGAGGCTGCTAAAGTTGTTCTGTGGCACTTGTGCTTCCCTCTGTAAAATATGATAAGTTGGTTTGAGAATACTCTCTGTTTATGTTTTCGTTCACACCAGCTTTTTGTTTCAGTGTTAGAAATACAGATTAACATTGAAATTTTTTATGTTATTATGTTGGAGTATTGGCAACAACAGCTCTAAGCCTGGACTTTTAGCACTATAGAAAATGTTTGTGATTGGTTTTTCATACGGACATTGTTGTTGTTGGGAAAATTAAAACGTCCTTCACCTTTTTAATTTTGATTGATAGGTGATGGAGAAGTGACACCGAGAACCATGATGGTGTTCCAAAAGTTTAACTGTTGTATGTAAAAGTGTTGCATATTTTTGATTTTGGACATTAAGTGTCCAAATTCATGACATTAACCTGCATTAGTTCATTGTAGAGATTCAGCAAAGAAAAAAAAAATGCTGTCAGTAGGCATAGGCCCTCAGAGGTTGTTTTTTTCTTTTCTTAAAATTTTTAGCTGAAATTGGCCTGATAGTGCATTTTTGGTTTTCAGCTGAAAGACCTTTATCACTGAAACAACATGGCTGAAACAGTATGTTTTGATTATGGAAGCAAAACCTGTGGCTGGCACGCTCTTGTCTGGATAAGAGCCGACATGTTTGTGTGGATGTATGTCACTATATCTAAGAAAGACATAGTGATAGTGATTTGCAAAGCGTGTAATGTGCACACAAGAAATGATCTAGGCTGCGATTGATGCAGAGAAACCGCTTGGAGAGGGAGAAGCGCACAGTGCAGAGAAGGAGAACAAAGCACAGAAAAAAGTTTTTTATCTCATCTCATTTATGTGACGGGATGTAATTTCTTACATGGTCCGTGTTCACAACTCTCCTAGTGCTCTCTGTGTGGCACACAGCAGAGTTCTGCCCTGATGTGTACATAGACACACGAACACGTGAGCGCACACGCACAAACGGACATGCATACTTCCTCAAGCAGACAGAGTGCGTCGGGAAAAATAATGTCACAGCCACCGCAAGAGATGCAGAAAAAAAATCTCTGCCTTTTTAAAGCGCTTCCAGGACTATATGTGAAGACAGCATTATTATTTGAAGCCTTAATATTCATTTATGCAGTGGTACTAATAATTGTTGTTTAGGCTTTCTGTGTTTGAGTTTTCAGTTTCAACCTTGGTTTCTTCATTTTCGGTTTTTGGTTATGGCCAAGAATTTTCATTTCAGTGCATCCGTATTTAAAACTGTTGGAAAATATGAGATTTATTGCACTGATTAAGGCGATGGTTGGCAAAACTCCATCAAGTTTTTAGATACCCTGATGTGTAGTCCAGCAATCAAAACTGAAACCAGGAATCCAGGAATTAGTGACACTTTTCTGCAATAAATCCCAGATCTTTCAAACCTTTCATGCACAGTTTCAAGTCTATTTCTTGACCCCAAGCTAAGACAAAATTGTCATTGGGTTACTGGTTTTCCCTAAAATCTTTGTATTAAGCCCCTTCTACTGCCATGGTCTCCAAAAAATATACAAAAAAATTATACAAAAAAATTATCTGCCCCTGTTGTCCCCTTATTTTTAGTAAGTTGAACCTCATGAACAGTTGCCCTACCAGGAGTATTGAATATACATCCTAAAGGTTGTTGAAAGTTGCTTGATAACCTTTTTTCAGTATACATAAATTGTTTTAAATGCAGAGGGATGGATCTTTAAAATGACACCCTTGCTGGCTGCTGTCATGGTTGTCCGTGGGCTGTTTTTTAGTGTGCCTACATTTAAACCAAACAGACAGAGAGGGTATTTTCATTTAAACTTGTATTCCTCAGCAGAGCATTTGATTAGCTAAAATGTGACAGAGGTGAATCAAAATGTAGCTGTCCTCCTATTGTCATTAGCATACAGAGTGAAAGAGATGCTTTAATGACAGAAAACAACAGATAGAAGGACAGCACTGTCATCCTGTCCTTCTTCTCATCCCTCTATCGATTATTTAAGGAGGGATTGGTTGAGCCTGGCTTAGTGGAGTGCTTCAAGCGTCTGCCCTGCCTGCTGTCTCTCATTATACACACCCCAGGGGGAGGGCTATGACACACTTGCACACACCCACACACAAACACACACACACACACTTTTATCTCTCTCACCCGTGGTCCACACACACCGCGACATGCACTCCTTGCTTACATCATCCATGCAGTAGAAACGGATCAGACACTCAGGCATACATGTTGAAGTGCGCTCCTCTGCCTCTTGCAGATGCACGCTCTGACACACATGCTGAAGGCACACGACTGAAGGAGGAGAACATTTTCAGACAGGTTGCTTTCTGAAGGACTGAATTATTGAGCACTTGCTGTGGAGAAGTGAAGCAGACGGACAGAACAAGAGAAGAGTGATTGCCCTCTCTCTCAGGTGTTTCTCTTCTCCTCTCTGCCGTTCCTCCTGCAGACATGAGAACCGAGTTTGTGTGAGTAAACAAACCCTGAAAAAACCTGCAGGTGTTTCTCACTTGTTTCGTGCGTGGGTCTTTGTGTGCGTCGGAGCGCACATATGCTGCAGATGGTTCGAACCCTAGCCCAGTTCAGCATCGCTCTGGAGGAAATGAATGAAAACGGGGAGAACACGGGAGATGAAGGAGGTGGAGGGGAGAGAGATGCAGGAGAAGGTGGTGGAAGGGAAGACGTGGTGGACAGAGATGCTGTGGATCTGCTGAAAATCAACAACGGGAATGGGAACTCCAGTGGGAATTTGAATGGAAATGGAGTTTGTGTTGGGAGCCCCAGTGGAGAGGTAGACAAGTCTTTTCTTGTCTTTGTTGTTGACATGTGTGACCCCAGGTGTTAAATCTTTCCTGCACTTTAGCTTGTCCACTGCCATTTAATGTTGATTAAATCTATTTTACCCTCTTCTGCTCTGCTTTCCCGCTCATAATCTGGTAGAACTTTCTTGTCTTGCACTCCCCTCTCTTTTGTCTCTTTTTCGGCAGATTTCCCTCTTTTCTTCTCTTAAAATTTCCTGTCATCTATATTTCATTCTGATCATCCTCACTACTTTCTGTCATGTCACTCTATAATACAATTGAATCTGAGTGAACCATACAAGTAACTTCAACACCCAAAGTCTTGAACGCGCTGTTGTTCATATGGAATCTTGACTTACCACCATCTATTTTATGATGATTTTTAAAAACAGTGTTTTCTGTAGACTCTTGAGTTGAATCTCCCTGTGTAGGATTTCCAATATAAGTGTCAGCGATAGACCTACAGTTATGTTTCCTTGAGTAGTTGCAGACTTTGGAACACACTTTGCACCAGTATGAACATACAAAGTCACACACAAACTGTAGATGTAGCAGCAGCAGCAGCAGCAGCAGCAGATGTGCTCATCTTGAATCTGTGAATCCCCACAGTCCACAGTTATATGCTAATAAAGACTTTAAAAGTAAAAAGCTAACTGTTCTTTGAAGTACAGACGGAGACGATGCCCTTGTTGGGTCTTATGGCGCTCAGGGAAGTTTGTCCAAAAATGTAAAACTTTTTCTTTCTGATTGATCTTTTCATTTTGGCTCATGGGTGGCCAAAAAAGTTAAGGAATAGGGACAATTTACCTTTTTGATTACAGAGCGTTACATTTATCACATATTTGCTACAAAAAGGCTGAACTTTTGATGGGTATTGAAAAAGCTCATTTGTTGTCTGTGGTTTGTTATGTTTGCTTTAATCACAGGCCTTTTGTTGTCACTGGTAAAGTAAGTGAATTAGAGCAGAAACACTCTTACACCTCAACATTCATTATTCATTATTCTATTGACTACCTGACTGGAGTAAGATGGGATTCTGAGACGAGGGCTGAAGTGATGATAATGAAGATGATGGAAGAGTTGTGAGGCAGATCAATAGTGTAGGAGTGTGTCTGGGAGAGAGAGAGAGAGAAACCAGTAATGTGTATCGAGTAGTCTGAGGCCTGACACTGAAAGTAATGGAGTACACAGACTGACACATGCACACACACATGCGCGCTCTTACAGAGTTACATAAGCGAGCAGACTCCTTTATATTCAGGACCGTCACTTCAGAACATGACCATAATATGAAAATCCATTTCCTTGTTATCACCAAGCTGCGTGGATGAATAGAAGCAGAGTGACTGCTGTTAAGGTTGCTTTCTCTTCGGGCTTAGAGGAAGCCTGTTGCTGCCTTCGCCAGGCTGTTGCCAGGGGATACAGTCGTCGTGGATGGAGGAGGAGGGGTGAGGAGTTGTGACGACAGTGATGAGAAAAAGGAGGAAGAGGAGAGTGACTGTTTCTGATGCTGATGTTTCTAATAAATAACTTCAGCTCAGGGTTTTGTTGAACTAAAGCTTGTGTGCCTTTTGATAGTAAAGATGCGTAACGGGTTGATGTCCGTCCATCTGTCACTGTACCTCTGACTTCCACCCTGCCTACCAAGTGAAGTTATATTTACAGATTTATGATGCATCTGAGAGAGAAGAATAACATGCACTCACAGTACACTGACTGATAAATAGTGCACTCTTGGACACACTTTATGTCCTCTAAAACCAGACACTCCTCAGTGTGCAGTTTTTAATGGTAGACTATGACATTATCACACTAAAAGTCTGCAGTAAAGGGACCCTTTTTCAGTGATAAAATTTAATTAGCATGGATTGGCAGGATTTTATTTCCTGAAATTTGCTTTTCTTGTGCATGGTTTTAGATTGAGATGATAACAAGTGGGTGCAGATATAGCTTGTAGGTAGACCTTGTTGATGTTGATTGAGTCAGGCTAGAATTTTCCTCCTGACTGAAGTCTTTATGTAAAGCCAAGGTATCTGGCTCCAGATAAATATTTCATCTCAAAAAATGAAACATTGGCTTTGATTAAATTAATAATGTCACCAGGTTCCATGTAAACATATAAGGTTAGATGAAAGAAATAATTTTAAGTTCAACTTAGTTGACTCTAAAATGATCATTTTCAACTAACCTAATACATTTACATGGAAGGGTCGCTCTATGAAAATGGGGGCTTTCCTGTCTCTGCATTATTCAACAGGAAAAAGCTCAAAAGTGTTAGACAATGACACAAAATATACATGTTTTCTTGTCACTGAGGTGTGTTATTGTTATTAACCATACATAAGCCAATTTTAATGCACATTTTTTAATATATAATATGTAAAGTATGGTCAGTGCCATGAATTTGGCATGCCCCTTGGTTAAGGAGTCATGGTTTATTGACACATTTTTATTTTTAAAAAAATATTTTTCTCCTGTTTTAAAGATTATAATACAAAGTAAAGTGTCATAATTATTTAGTATAATACTTAAAACACAAAAAATATCAACTTGTATTTAAAATAGATTACAAAAAATAGCTGTCCCTTGATTTCATGTCACTGGTGTTGCTACTTGTAAAAACCTTTATTTTAAAAAACTGCTGCATCCCTGCAAAAATAGAGGTCACTGGAGGCATGTCCAGCTTTGAGAGCATGCGGTAATTCAGCAGCTTCTCTTCATTTGTTGACAATTTTAAGAATGAACTAGTAATTTCATGATGAGATTTAAGATGCGTCACTGGTGTTATGGTGTTTATAGTAAGGGGAAAGGAAATTTGATTGAAATAATTGATCAAATTGTTTGATTAGCTGATAAGATTTCTTTATAGATTTGTCATTGGTGTGACTGTTCTAGTTAGTAACACCAGTGACCAGTAGGTGACACCACTCATTTTGATTAAAAAAAAGTCATTAATCATGAAATCATTTGAGGTTAATAAAATGTATAAAATTTAAGATCTTCTTTCTGTTTGTTTTTGTTTTCTTTCACATTGTATCACTGGTGTTACTCTATGGCGTATTGGTGTTCTTGCCTCAGAGCTGCCCAATTTATATAAACATATTTTTTGTATCCGGCTAACTAGTGCAAAATTCATTAGTTAACATTTAAATGATAAGCTATTTCAAATTTGAAGACTCCATCCCAATTAATTATAAAAGTATGAAAATTGTCACATGATGATACTGTACATGCACACATTTAAACTACATTATTACTTATTTTAAAAAATGTGTCTATAATATTATTAACCTTTTTTTCTTTGGTTATATATACAAATTAAATAGTCTAATTACGTCCAAAGAACCTTTAAATCTCATCTAAAACATTGGTAACACCAGTGACATAAAGGCAGAAAGGAAATTTAAAAATATTAAAATAGATTAAGCTTTAATTTGTTCATTTGTGGTGGTAAGTAATTATCTGTTATGACACTACATATGAGTGGTTAAAAAAAGAATGCAAATGAAACATAAAATTACTGTTAAAAAAGCCTCCATTTTCATAGAATGAACCGGAACCGGTTCACATAATGAATTTAATCAAAGTCAATGTTTAATTTTTTTGAGTGTAGAGACCATTTCAATGCCATTTAGAGAAAAAATAACTCACTGGACATCTGTGCAACAATGTAGATACCAGATAATATGTACATTTAAAGAAAAAAAGTCCTTAAGGATTTTTCATTGTAGATTTGTTCAAAGGGAGTATATTATGCTTTCCCATGATTTTAACGTGGACGTTCATACTAAATGTGCACATTTGAAAAACGTTGCATATTAATTTGTTGTTAAAATCTCTAAATTGTTAAACTGCTCAAAACAGTTGTAAAAGAGGCATGATATTTTAAATGATGAGGTCATTATATAAGGTTCCCAAACTGCTTCATGACATGCTGGAGAGGCGGGCATTTAACTCCGAGGTCTGCCCATAGCTCTGCCCCCGACAGGCATCATGAGGGCTGACCAATGAGAGGGAGGGGTTTTGTTGAGCCTTAAAGAGACAGCTCTTTTCTTGATTGATATCTCCCCCTGATTTTTTAAAGCTCACCTGTAAGGGCGGTGCAAATAACACCCGCAGTTAGAACAGCAACCTCTCTGATTGTATCCAGTTAAAGTCAGAGAAAGAGGGGAGAAAAATGACGCTTTAAAAAGTTTGCTAGCACACATTTGAAAGCAGCTGCAGCACTTTGAAAGAGCGATCGGAAATTTTCATCCTTTGTTGTTAAAATAGCAACATTATGTCAAAAACTGTCTGTACAAAAGAGTGGGTGAAAAAGATTTTTTTTTTCAAATTAGATGTGAAAACATCAAATACAATCAAACACCTGGCATGGCATTTTACAAAGAACACAAAGAACAGTTACTGGCAGAGTTTTATACAGCTTATACAAGTAAAAAGACTGACACGTGATTTGGTGATTTTATTACAAAACTGAGTAACAAAAGAAAAAATGTGAACCTCTTTTTTAGGGCGGTCCAATTCAGATTTAAAAGCAGTTGTAGCAGAGAATTGAAGAGCTTACTGTAACATCAGTGCTACCAAAGACAGAAATACAGTACATACTGTGTTTGAGAAACATCATGACATGTTCTACATGAACCTTTAAATAGTGTCATATAAAACAGAATGACATCAGACAAAGCTGCCTGTGCTCTCACTATGTTCTGCTGTAATGTTTGGCTGTAGTCGTGGGGAACAGCTTAGTTTATGCCCCCCTCTGACCACTATTATTATCAAGACACCAAGCTTGCAGAGGTACACACTGGAACATGCTGTACTACTCACACATGCAGACATGTTTCTCCCTCATGAACACTTGAGGGTTTCCTCTTGGTACCTGCCTGCGTTAATGAGTGAGGGCTGAATCATAAGCCATTTATCCTTTAATGTTCAGGACTGCTGCTGCCTTTATGAGTTTCATATCAAGGTTTTTTTTATCTTCAGTGAGAGTGGATAGCCATTCACTTTTGAAATAGGAGGTTTCATGCTTACTCATGATTTTTTTTCATGACTGTTTATCGACTATTGTTATTGTTCTGGCACTTTTAAACAATATTAAAGCCAGCACAGAATTGGACCATTTGTCCATTGGTCTAATTGATTTGTATTTTCTCTAGGGATGCACAATATTATCAGTATGATATCGGTATTGGCCGATATTGGCTTAAAAATGAAATATCAGATATCAGCCAACATGTCGATATCAGCTGATATGATCCTGTTTTCAGTTAAATTTGAATTTAAGCAGCAGTCTGTGAGGTACGTGTAGCTGAACAATTTAGACACATTTACGGTCAAAGAGTAAAACATTTAATCTAATTTGGGTTTAATGTCTGTACAGCTGCACTTCTCACATGTTCCCTGTGATAAGAAGTTATTGACCATATTTGCCCTGGTTGTGTGTATTGTTACGATTGTCTCAGGGAGAGCATCATCAAAGTTTGAAGTAGGATGCATCATCTTGCCTTATTTTGTTTGAAAGCAGCTGTCATAAATAAATAATTCAGTTTTAAGTGTTGAGTATTTTTCTCATTTTGCACAAAAAAAAACAAATATGACATAACAAATGTGATGAGAATATGCACCATAATACAGTACGCTACTTCCAATACAGAAGAGAGTTGATGATCTCTTCAATTAGGAGTGTGGTAAAAAACAAAATATTGGAATGGATATCTGTTATCGGAGTTGTAAAATATTGGCCAATTATGAATATCGACAAAAAATCCAATATTGGGCATCCCTAATTTTTTCTTCTAATTACTTAAAGACACATCAAGCAACGTCTGCACACAACTCAAGCAGAGTAAATGTTTCAGGACTAGGCTAAATTGCTTCTGCTGTTGGTGCATCTACACTTTAAACTACCATCTGAACATGTATCGAACAGCACACTAAAACAACAGCAACATGTACCTGTCAGACTGTGTCAGTGTGCAGATGCAGTAAGGCGAGGTGAGGAAATTATCGATGCGTGTTTGATATGGCTGTCCTCTTGAGGTTGATCGACCATAACTCAGTCTGACGCAGACAACCTGTCAGCCCCAAAGCAGCTTTTTCCTTGAAAACCCTCTTCTTAGAAAACTTGCACTGCTTCTATTTGTTGACCTGTACTTTAAGTCTGTGTAAGGCAGAATTTGAATAAATTTGTGTTATGAGTTTGTCACACCACACAACATTTGTCATTGAAATATAAAAAAAATGCGAAGTATATAAAATTAGGTCTCAAGTCATGAAAAAATAAGCACTTCTCTCTGCTGTGGAACACTGGGGGCTTGTCAGTCAGAGGCGATTAGCCTTGCCTACACATGGGAAATGAGCCGCCTCCATGTACTGTACAAGGACGTTACCTACAGTAACAATGGAAGCTAGCTCTAGCAGCGTGATGGGACGGAGTCAGCCCTACCTGTTTGATCCATCAGAGCCAGAAACTGACTATGAGTCAGACACTGATAGAGCTCAGCCTCGTTCCTCTCAGTCTCCATCAGAATGATCATTTATTTCTCCATTTATCACATTTAGCAACATTGATTACTGACTAGTAACGTTATAGCCACGACAAACACAGTTAGGCTATCAATCCACCTGTTTCTTCAGAAGCCTATGGGTGTTGCTATGACAGATAACTACTTCTGTCAGTGGTTAACGGTTTCCTGTTGCCTTGCAACTTTTTGGCTGACCTTGGCTGGAACCAGGGGGCAGGGTTATGCAAATGATGGCTGTAATCAGCTATGATTTCTGACCTGCCCATTAAATTCTGAACTCAGAAATTTGAAGTACAGTTCGTGAAGCCTAGCTCCACAATTAAATCCTAAATGTTTAAATGGCTTTTACATGTTTTAGGGAAATACATTTATGGCCTATTTAAAGTGTTTAGAAGGAAATGGGTGATTTTGCTTTATATGGACTTGAGATCAGTTTTAAAGCCTGGCAAAGCTCTGAGAGTCTGTTTAGTTTTTCTTTATCTTTTGGATGTTTATGCAGTCAGTGGTTACAAACATTAAAAGCATATTTTTATCTGTGTCTGATGTGGCTCTAACACAAACTGCATGCTCAGTCTACTGAAGTGTCTGTGATTTATATTATGTCACTTGACACACTGGAGTAGAACATACCATCAACATTAGTCCTGTTCTTACACTTCTAATGCTTCTGCTTCACCTGTGTCATGCTAGTCTTCCCCTTAAATGTAACTGTTTTTCCACATCAAAGTAAGTGTAATCTGGGAACACAGTGACTTTGTTTCAGGAAAAATAACACAAGCGGCGTGGTGGCATCTAAATTGTTAACAAGTAAGACTTACATTGAAGACATAAATTTAGGAGAATTTCTAAAATAATTCCCAAACGTTGTGTAATGGAATAAATGACATTTAGTAGAATAACTGCTTTTTCAGCCAATGCTTAAAGTGTTTGTATTTGCATACATTCAATGTTTACTGTGTGAAAAAGAGATGCTATTCCTCGTTATAAATTGTTTAAGATAATATTTTCTTTCTTCACACGTGCTGTTTTGGTCTAATAACATCTTAATGAGTTGAAGAAACAAACATGTACACTGCAGTACTCAGTTTTTTTTACAGTCTCAGTTTTCTTTCCATTGCATATTTTCAATTTTACGTTATTTTGTCTTTTCAGTTTAGCTTAATATTGACGGTACTTTGCCCTTTCATGTCAGTCTCTGTTGTTCTCTACGTAGGCTCCACATATACATAGTTTTTAAAGGCTCTACGGGTTATGTGATATTAGATGTAAAAAATAACGTCAAAGAAACAGAAGAGCCCTGTTTTTCTCAGTAATCGGGGTTATACAGCCACAGTCTGTTTTTATTACACTGGATCAAGTTGAACTCTAGTCTGGATCAAGAAAGTCTTCCTGTGACCACTGAGCCTCACAGCTGATGTTTCTATGGTAACCATACTCGCAAAATGAAACTAGCATTCCAAGCATTATTTCACCATGTTCTGATGTGTGTGTGTGTGTGTGTGTGTGTGTGTGTGTGTGTGTGTGTGTGTGTGTGTGTGTGTGTGTGTGTGTGTGTGTGTGTGTGTTTGTGTGTGTGTGTGTGTGTGTGTGTGTGTGTGTGTGTGTGTGTGTGTGTTACATCTAATAAAGACAAGTAGCATAGAACAGAGGTACATTCCTCTCTTTGGGGAAGTCCCTTCCGTTTTAACTTACTGTCTCACACACACACACACACACACACACACACACACACACACACACACACACACACACACACACACACACCTTGTCAGATCCCAGAACTAGCTTGTTGTTGGCTGAGTGTCTTTCTGAGCCTCAAACTTGCTTTTTTTTCGTGAGCACATGAGTGTGAACCTGAGTCTGTTAAACTGTCCCATGTAAATCAATCCATTTACGGGTTTGTTTATTTGTTTGTTTTTGACATGCAAATAATGATTCCAAATGAGGAGTTGTGAGACAGAGCGAGTGGGTGTGCATTTGTTAATTTGATCATCAATAATGAGGTATAATTTGTATGAGACGTTCATGCAGAGGCAGCTGTTTTTCTTGTATGGATTTTGTGTGTGTGTGTGTGTGTGCGTGTGCATGGACAAAAACAACTTCTTTCAGTGCAGTGTGTAAACACTGTATGCAGCATAAATCACCCAACCCTAAGAATAAAATAGATACTGGTTCAAGTTTACTAGTAAAGTCTACTGTAAAGGACTTTTTCTGGCTCAGTGTTTTTGTGACGTCCAGCCTCAAGTGGACACTCGGCAAACAGCAGAATTTAGCACCTCCCCATTGTCTCATACTTTTAGACTGAAGCTTGCTGCTTGGTATAAACACTCACAAAACATTGCCCCTTTCAAAAGGTGCATTTTATGTATGCTTAAATATTGACTCTTGTTTCATTGTTTAAAATAAGCTATTAAGATCTAACACCATAATAGACACCAGTAATATTTCCCAGCTTTAAACCCTCCATTGACTTTCTTTCCTTACAGAAATTATTACAATTTTATAACAAAAGTAAGTTTATTAATTATCATTGAAGTTCCATTTTCAAAAGCATTTTGTGTGTATGTATGATGCCACACTGAGTATGGCTGTGTGCAGGTTCAGATTAGTGATTTTATTGGGAATGTAATTGGGGAGTATAAATACATAATTACTATGATGTTGTGTGTCTCCTTCTAGGCTGTGTTTAACCTTGTGTTTATTCACTTAACTTAAATGTGTTGGTGGTTATATCTCAGTAAAATTTGTCAAATGCAGGTGAGAAGTCGCTGGTGTCGAGTGTAAGTTATCCTCAAGCCATTTGAAATACTTATTTTAAAGTATGACCATCCCAAAGCTAAAGTTTTATTTTCACATCAATTCTTTCTGACGCTCGGTTACACATCACCCTTTACCCTTTGCTGGTACCCCACAGCACCCCTGGGATCTCTACAGATGCCAAACACTAAACATAGCCCTTCTGGGAAGTCATTGTTACAGTTATTTATAGGGCACAGTGGTGCTGGCAGAGGGGAATAGTCCTCCTCTGTGTACTTTTTGTGGCCTCAGTGTGTGTGTGAGTTTGAGAGAGAGAGACAGAGAGACAAAGATGGAGAGACAGAGTGTGTAGTTAAATATGCACTGTTGGGTTCAGCCTGTGGCTCTCTCTGATATTTATAAGTCATTTAGGAGCAGAATATTTTGGGAGTCTCTCCTGGGACACTGTTTGACTTTTTTGTGAGCCTTACTCCAATCCTTTTTATTCCCCAACCTCATAGTCTTCGTCTTACTGTTCCACTCTCACTTTCCACATCTTCAGCTGCTTGTTTTTAAATTTGACAAGTCTCTTTTTTTATTAATCTTAAAACTTTCAAGGCAGAAGTGCTGGGTGAATATTAATATTTGTGGAAGCATAGAGTTGTATAAAGTTAATATGATAATCATAAAGCTTGCAACCTTGCCTACGTTTGACTTCAGTGTCATGTTTTAAATTCAGCACCTTTACAATATGGATCTAGATTTCAGTCATACGATTCCTGGAACAGGAAATATAAGCCAGGAGTAACTCATCATTTTTCCCTTAGTGGGAGTATGATATTATGACACATTAAACCAATAATAGACTAAATAACTTAGTTTGATGAGTTACTCTGCACGCATTAAGATGTAGTGATGGTGATGTGACGTTGGTCCATGATGTTGTTAGCGAACCTCAGACTGATTTCAGTGTAGAATGGACAAGAATCGGAGGAGGAGTCATTATGCGGATGTTTTATAAAGTTTACACTGAGACCTGTCTAGCATTAATGATTTCATGCGAGTTCTTTTGAGCTAGCTTGCTGATGGCAGTCAGCCATATCGTTGCAAGGCAACCAGAAAGACAAACTCAACACCAACCACATCAACAACAATTATTTACACTCCCCTGATGTTCCCAAACATATTTTGAAGTAGCACAGATTAAACTTTAAGAGCATGTGACCAAAATTATCACAATTACAAACCTGGAGTTTTGTTTGATGCACTTTATATTTTACTGCCTAACGCGTGCCCCATCTGTTAACACGTTATTGAGGTTGTTTTTCCAACCTATTCCACAGCCAGAAGAGGGAGCTCTGATTCTCTTGGATAAACATTTGGGGAACTGTGTTGTTGTCCATCATTTTGTACAGTCTATGTTTACAAACATGTCTAACAAAATGCATGACTCACGAATCTAAACTGTGTCTGTATTTTAATTCAGTTGAGGATTTTCACCTGTGTTGATCCAAGAGGGGAAAGACAGCACGTGGTATCCAACAGGAAAATACAACTATGCTGTGTTGTTAAGTAGTTAAACAATAGCTAATTCTCAACTTCAGAAAACCTCAGTAAAAACTTTTGATAATTGAAATAAAACATTAAATTAACTGTAAATAAGAGCATTTATGTCAGAAGGCTTTCAGCTTTTGGCAGTGGATTACGAGAAGGTTATTTTCTGTCCTCTTTATTTAAAACTCTGAGCCAGTATATTAACTTTTTTTAACTCACATTTTTAGTAGAGACTAGTTTTGGTTCTTGATCTTGAGCATAAGATGAACAGACAGAAATCCAATCTTTCTAGGGCTACAACAATATGCTTTTCTCCCAATTTGATTCTTTTATGATTTTTGGGGTGCCGATACAATTTACTTTGCAATTCTTTGATTGGCGATTTTTACCATTTTAGTTCCCTTTTTAACACCAGCCTATGTAAAGTTGAATGATGATGAAGTCTACAGATAATATCAGGAGTCTCATTTCCCCAAAAATTGAACATCACCTGTGAGCCAGTTTTTAAGATGTATTCAGGGGATCTGCCATAGTGTTACTAGATAGTCAAAGAAAAACATTTCACCCTCTGCTGGAGAAAAGCAGACATGTTTTTTTCAGCCAAGCTTATATTTAAATTAAAAAAAAACCCAACTGATTTTAAAATTGTTTAAACAAAAAAAATCCTAGTACTTATGTGACACGATTTTCTCTCCCACCCCTGCTGTCTTCTCATATTATTCTGTTACATAACTAACCTTAGTCTAACATTCAAGTGAAACAATGACTTAAATTCTTTCTCTTTCTTTGCAGGATATGAGAAAACATGTGATAATGACGCTTTTCGACACAGAGCAGTCATATGTGGAGTCACTACGCACCCTTATTCAGGTAACACATTCATACACGCACTCACAAGCACACATCTCACTGCAAATATTCTTACATGTGTTGTTCAATAAGTGAGTAATCAACAGACACACACAGATACACACACACACAAACATAAAAGAGTTATGTAATCCACTTATTGCCATTCATCCTGTGAGGTTAATCTGCTAACCTCATCGCATCTCACTGTCATCAGCAATATCTGCCCACACACACACACTCACACTCTGTCACTTCTGTATCTTGCATCTCAGTGTTCGAGCTGTGAAAACACGTAAACCCCAATCCTCAATTTATCCTACTTCTCTCTCACAGTCAGATACACTTCTCACCTATGTGTTTTGACCATTTCATAGGTGTGTGCATGCAAGGTTATGTGTGTGTGTGTGTGTGTGTGTGTGTGTGTGTGGCTGCAAAGGGAAAAATTCTGGGCTGTGTTCCCATAGTGACAAAGGGAAACTAGAGTTACCACGGTGACTGCAGTGAAAGTGCAGATCCCTGAGACAGAGTGTTGGACCAAGACAGCTCTACAGCAGCACCACCAGGTGTTGAAATTTGATTGTTTGCTGGTGAAGTTCTCTTGACCTAAAGCTCTTGTGAAGAACTTCTGTTTTACAAAATTTTCCGCTTCCCCTCATTGGTAATGTGATATCTCATACATTTTTGCTGATTTTTGTCTTGAAGGATGAAGACAAACAGAGGTTTTCAAACTTTACATTAGCATCATTTTTCAACTCCATGGGAAGCGTCTTGAGGGAGACAAAAGACAGCAAAAGGAAGAGCAAATATGTGACTTGAATGAACAAAGCAATGGCTGGGCATCATGGACAATACATGTGCCCCCCAGTAAAATCTGACACAGCGTAAAAAGAAAGTGTCTGGGTGGGAGGTGGGACTCAAAGTACCCAAGACAAATTAAATGCACAACTACTTTGAATGAAATGCAGATAAACATTTGAAGTGGACAATCCCCTCACCATGACTCATAACAGCAGCACTGACATCACCACTTTGTACTGTAGGAGGCACTTGATGACCTACATTGGGATGACCCATCTTTCACTCATTTTGTCCCCTTCCTGGCCTATCAGTGCCATCAGCATCTATCAGCTATAAATGGAAGTACAAAATTCAGGCCAACTCACCTGCAGGGCTTAAGGATTCAGATATCTTCAAAACAATCAGCTGTAAAAACATGGGGATTTGGCCTCAAAAATATGATATGATATGGCTTACATTTGTTTTAGGGAGAAACATTTAATCTTGAGGAACCCTGACATGGTTTATTGCTGACCAATTTTTAATTAATGTCTTGGTTTTTGGGTGACAAATAATTTATCTTTCAGTGATTAACCTTTGAGCATATGATCATTTCTGGGCAATTATGACCTTTTGAAGACATTTGAAAAGATCTTTTACCTTTCATAAGCACCTGCTTATAAAAGATATCTGTAATAGATCATGAATGAAGTCATGTGGCCATTGACTAATGAATATAACCCAGTTAAAGACAGCCCTGTGAGATAAAGGGAGTGTTTCCTGGCAATGACTGAGCCCTTATGAAACATACTGTAGCTCTAAGGGGAAAAAAAGAAAATTGAAAGGAAGTGCATGCTGAATCCCTGCTGCTTCTTTCTTTGTCCTGACTCTTCAATTAAAATTTTATCAAATGGTTCATCAAACGTGTCATGAAGTCAGGCAATGAGCCGCGCATAACTTGTCTTGACTTTACAGCTTCTGGAGACTCAGGGTCACATCTGTCTAAGTCCATTTTGCAGAGTTAATTAAATCTCCAAATACCTTTCAGCTTCAGTGTGTGTGTGTGTGTGTGTGTGTTTATATATATCTTGTTGGGTTGACAACCTCAAAAGCTGCTTCCTTGTAAGTGACCTTGAGACTAAGGTAAAGAAAAAATATATAACTAGGAGAGGAGAAGAAGGGCTGAAGGACATGAAAATTGTATGCAGACTAATGGTTGTCTAGCACTTAAAAGGCTGTTTGGCAGTTACACCGACATATCTAACACCACATTTATGTCATACTCCTGAGCAATTATGGGCAGTCAAGCGGGGAAGTCTCACAGTCAGTCTCACAGTCAGTCCCACAGTCAGTCTCACAGTTCTCAGGCTGTGCTGATTTTGAAAATGTCTTTTATCCAGTGAAAAGCAGATCATTTACAAAGGCTTAATACTTCTCCTTGCTATTAACGGAGACCTAATAAGTAGAATAACTAAAGTTTGTCTTTGTACAGAAAGTTGTTGTTACTATTTTTTTTAAGATATCAGGGAGTAATTAGTTATTAGTTAGTGTTATTGTACATGAGTACACTTTTTTTATTCACTGAAATGGGTGTAATTTTGTAATATTACCACAAGATGCTGAAGTATTGTCCTGAAATGTGGCTACAGTGACTGCATTGACTGACATCTGCTCCATAAGATAACATAGCTTTATTTGACCTCCTGCCGATGTAAACTGTTTTAAATGCCTTTTAACTGCATGTTTTATTCTCTCAGGGCTACATGCGTCCTCTCAAGCAGCCTGACGGCGGCTCCATTGTGGACCCTCTACTGGTGGACGAGATGTTTTACCAGATTCCGGAAATCCTGGAGCACCATGAGCACTTTCTGGAGCAAGTGGCAAGCTGTGTCAGCCAGTGGCATGATAGACAGACAGTTGGAAACATCCTCATCCAGTCAGTGAGTAGCCATGTGCCACATTTAGGATGAGTTTTATGAGGATGCATCTCGTTCTGGATGAAACACAGGCCTTCATCGTGTCATGTTCTCACCAGTAGAAGCCAATCAGGCTTTGTCTCTGACTACAGGCAAAATTAACTTCTCAACCAGGATTTTGAAACAGACAGTCTGCACTGTTATTTGTCAGAAATCTAATCATACTAAAGCACTTAGGAAATCACCAAATAGCTGCTCCAATCATGTTCTTTTTATTTACTACTACTACTACTACTACTACTACTACTACTACTACTACTAATAATAATAATAATAATAATAATAATAATAATAGATACTTCATTTGTATAGCAATTTTCAATATAAGTAACAGAATGCTTCACAAGAAGCAGTAAAAACAGTAAAAAAAAAAGAACAAACAGTAAAAACAGATAAAAACAGATAAGAAAGAAAGACGAAGAAAGAAAAAAAAAGAGATAGATCAACAAAAGCAAAACCAATAAAATCAAGATAAAAATAAAATAAAATCACAAAATAAAAGCTTTTCTGTTAAAATAAGTCTTCAGTAATGAGATAAAACAGGGGACTGATTTTCTTACCTAAAATAGTAAAACTAGGCGTCTCATCATGATAAGGCAAACATGTTGACACACATCGTCTCTAAACTACATAACTGCTTGAATGAGGCCTAAAGATCACTGTGATTCCATATTTTTGCTGTAGGAATTTATTAAGCACATGTCAGCATTGGAAGCACATGTGTGCCAAGCGGGCGGCGCAGGTTCGAATCCAACCTGTAGCTCCTCTCCCGCATGTCACCCCCTACTCTCACCCCGTTTCCTGCTCTATCCACTGTCCTGTCCCCTCCAATTAAAGGCATAAAAAGCCCCAAATAAACTTACAAAAAAGACCTTAAAATCTTGTGGTGTGTTCAGGACACCTAGGAAATCCTAGAACTTGTTATATAACAGTTTAAGTCAAAATCTAGTAGCTTATTTACAAGCTAGAGACACTGAAAGAAATCAAATACCTAAAGCAGGAACCCAGGGAAGCAGGACTGTACTATTTTAAAAGAATGAAGGGTCTCTTTTATAGTTTCAAAGTGTAGTTGTTTTTATAAACTCTGTTGGAAAAAAAAATGTTTTTTTTATTTTAGTCACCTGTATTATTTCAGTTGCTCCTTTCTGTTTGTATGAAAAGAATCTGTTTTATAGAGCATTAGTCTACAGTTGAAAACACTATCAACCAACATTATCATTTTGTTTTCCAGCTGACCCTCAGGCGACCCATTTAAAATTTCCCATGACCCATGGGTGCCTCTAAACCTAGACTTTGAAAAACAGTGCTCTGAAACATCCGCATTTGGCTCGGTTTCAGGTTTCAGTTTTGAGAACATGAGAGTGAATGACGTCTCTTTCATGGTACCATTTTTTTTTTTTACACTAAGTAAGAAATTTAAAGTAGAGAGAAGAACAGATACTGGGTGCTTAAGGATAGACCAGAATGCATTGTGGCTACAGGCTTTTTGTTTGTTAAACAGGAGGAAAAGAAAAACTCCACTCTGCTATGTTAATGCTATTGTTGTAGCTCAGAGCTCCTCACAGCTTGATTGACACAGTTTCACAAACTCAGCAGACAGACGAATGAGCCCGCAGGCACAATGTGGCTCAAACATGGAACCATTAAGGGAAGTAAGTGTGACAGGTTGTACATTAAAGAAAATACAGAATTATCTACAAGAGCAGTTAATGTAGTGAATAAAGGGAAGGGGGTGTTTGAGTTGTACTGAGAAGTCTCAGATCCTCCACGCTGCTCACACACACCCTCGCTGACGCAGCTGCTCCCCTCCCCCGCCCGTTCTCGCTCTGCAGCACTTAAAGCTGCAGCAGCCATGTGTTCTGCAGGCCTCGTTGGCGCAGTAGGCAGCGCGTCAGTCTCATAATCTGAAGGTCGTGAGTTCGAGCCTCACACGGGGCAGAATTTTTGTCCCTGTTTGCACTGCAGTAACAACACACAGTCGTAGGGTTTCTGCTGGGTTGTGAAACATCTTTGTCCTTACTGAAAGTTTTGGTATTTTTCAACTGGTCGTTTTTTGTCTTCTGTTTAAAAGCTATGTGTAATTTAAAAAAACAGGTTGACTCTCATTGTTTTTTTTTATTAGTGAAGTACAACAGTTAAATTGACAAACACTCTTGATGAAAGAAAGGAACACAGAAAATAAAAACCACAAAGAAAAGGTTTAAAGAAAACATTTAATAAGAGTTAACCAGCCATTAAAAAATCCTTTAAAAAATCTACATATATCCACAGTAAGTTACATGACCTTATTTTAAAACCTCTCTGCTAAGAGTGAAGACAACAATAGGAGATAATCAAGGCGGTCAGCATGTATCATGAAAGGATAGAAAGCCGGTTAGTTTTAGCAGTCTGTTCATCTCTGTACACTCTTTTTGTGTTTCTTTCCCATGGTCCTTTTCTACAGAAATAAAGAACTACTGTTTTTGCCATTGTAACTTAGATATATCTTTAGATAAGGTATTGCTCAAACCAATTGAGAGCTCATGTCACAGAAATAACAAGCTGCTGGGATCTTCAGGTGAAATAAAATAAATATATATGTCCTCTTCTGTTCTATTTTTTCCCCATCTCCAGTTTTCCAAAGAGGCTCTAGCTAATATGTATTCAGCCTACATTGACAACTTCCTCAATGCCAAAGATGCTGTCAGGATTGCCAAGGAGGCCAAGTCAGCCTTTCACAAGTTTCTGGAGGTGAGTGTTGGACAGTCACAGGACGTCCTGTTGGTCTGAGTGGCTGCTTTATGTTTGTTTGGAAACCAGTCTGGAAACGTTTTCAACCAGCTCTTAGAGCCTAAAACATCAAGTCTGACCACTTTGTGCCAGCACTAAGACCTGCTAATGCTCGGACTCAGAAGTCTTTTGTTGTCTTTAGTTGCTCCTGTTAAGACTGTGGATTTGTGTTTCTCTGTGTGCTTCCTGTCTTGTTGCCTGCTTGTTATCTGTGTGCCTTTAAGAACAGACTCTTGTATATTCCTGCCCTGCAGTTACTGAATTTACAAAGTGTTAAGAATCAGGAGATGAGTTTGGTTATGCGTGATTGTAATAAAAAGTCTGTCATCTTTGGTTGGACTTTTGCACAGTCTTTTGATTCAGTTCTCAGTTTTTATTTAGCAGGATATGAAAGTAAATGCAACAAACTCAAGAAAATTTCTTTTTTTTCTTTTAATTAACATATTGTCAAACCTGTTTTTTGGGAACACCCGTTTGTTCTCTGGGAAGTGCCAGTTTTCTGTGCCACTGAAAATAGATAAATGGAGGAATAACTGCTCAGGGCTCCCTAAGTGGAGGGTGCTGATGGAAAAGTGAATTTGGAAGGCAAAAATACGATGTCCTCATCTGCACTCAGGGCCTGATTCACCAAAGGGTTGTGCAGTTTTTGCACCTGCCTAAAATCTTAAAGGAACTGTGAGGACTTTCTAAGTGATCTTGAAGAAGTCTCACTTCTAGATATCTGTCTGATCATAATATACACCTTAAAATGAGATTATCAGCACCAATATAGGTTATTTCTAGACACTATTTCTCAGCTTCCCAAATGGGTCGGGCAGGACCAGATTGATTTACAGCATGTCAGAGGCCTCCCAAGTCCCAAGACAACACCACGCCAGCTGTTCATTTCAGCAGAGAGAAGAGAGATCTGTGTTTTTCTCTGCTGAAAACTATTTCTTGGATATTTTTTTTAGTAATAGTTGACACTGGAGCTGAACTGGCATTAAGCAAAAAGGACAGAAGAGCAAAAGAAAGCTGATGGGGAGAGTGATAGAGCACAGGCTAAAGGTTGAAACACAAACTAAAGGCTAAAACACAGGCTAAACTGTTTTTGATAATGTTCATTCCAACCCACATGCAGCAGTTATTCTGCAGTGAGCTGATCAAATGTGAGAGTCTGTCAATAAAATGAAGAGTGAGGTTATGTTAGCTCTGATTGGTAGATGAGCACTGACAAGACATAATGAGGATTTGCTTACGTTATCTGTTAGCCTACGGATACGTCTCAGAGCACCAGGCTGCGAGTGGTGCTAAATATAGCCAGCTACTACACTACAGAACAAACTGATAAAGTTTGCTTGTTGTCACGTTTATCAACTCTACTCAAACTTATTTATAGAGCATGTTTAAAACAACCAGAGTTGACCAAAGTGATTTACAGTTAAAAAAAAGGCAGCACAAGCAGATAAAATACTAGAATACTAAAAAGCATAAAATTCAAAACAATGCAATCATAAAAACATAAAATTAACATAAAACGATAAAAAAAGTGAGTTAAAATAGTGCCAGATGTCAGCTTAACCTTGATTGAAAGCCAGGGCAAAGAGGTGAGTCTTAAAGGATGATTTAAAAACCTCAATTGATAGGGCAGAGCGGATACGCTGGGGCAAGTTATCCCGGAGCCATGGGGCAGCCATCATTAAAGCTCGGTCACCTTTGGTTATTTGTTTAGTTCTGGGGGTGACCAACAACAACTGATCAGATGATCTCAGTGATCTTGTGGGGATGTGGAACTCAGTCAATTACTGGGGGGTTAGGCCATTAAGAGCTTGAAAAACAATAGAATTTTGAAATTTATTCTAAAAGCAACAGGGAGCCAGTGCAGTGAAGCTAAGACGGGGGAAAGGTGTTCATGCTTGTGTTTGCCAGTGAGGAGGCAGGCAGCTGTATTCAAGCAGCAGTTCCAAACAACAGCTCTTTGTAACTGTTGATGAATACCTTACCTTGTTGCGCTGTATCTGGTAAAAAGTTGTCTTGAACAAAGAAAAGTAGTGTTAAAAAGAAGATCTGATCTCCATTCATTTGCTTCAAAACAAACACATGCCTTGTTAAGAATCATGTCATCACGACTGTGTGTGTGTGTGTGTGATTCCAGCCGAAGAGGTTGAAGTGCAATCCACTTCAAACAGATAGCCCTCACAGTCCCTTTGAGTGAGCCAAATAACATTGTCTAACTCACAAAGCTTGTGTAAAGGGTGAAAGGTATTTCAAAATGTGCTGCAGAGCATAAAGAAGAACTGTTTACCATTGTTCACATATTAATGAGTGGCAAAACAGGCCCAGTAAGCATGATAAAAAACTGTGATATTTTTCTCATGCTGACAAGCTGGAAAAAAGTTTCACCCCCCAGTCAGCTATGGTCTATACGTGCACAGAGTTGAGCTTTTTCAGTATGAAAGTGCACAGCACAGCTCCGTCCAACAAGGAGCAGGGATGCTGACATATTCACAATTAGAAAAGAGGGACAAATGGTTAAAAGCAGCAAAACTTTATGGGCATTTTTTGGGCTGTTTTGTCACATGTGCATTATGTTTTGTGAATGGGACCTTTAGATGCAGCGTGTAGTTGGGAAAAAGTTATAGCGGAAGTCTTGGTGCTATTAATAACCGCAATCCATTATAAATGAACCCCCCTCAGTTTTTAACCACGCCACATGTTGGAGAGTAATCACTCCTATGGCACCACTCTGCCACCTTGTGGGTGAAAAATGCAATGCAACGCAACAAAGTCCTGATTGAAAAGATCTTCATTCACTTTGTTTTCTTTTCACTTGTTTACTGTCATTTTTATTTGCCATTTCTTTTATTACACCAGCAAAACATGAGAGAGAACAAGGAGAAACAGGGTCTTGGTGATCTGATGATCAAACCGGTCCAGAGAATTCCTCGATACGAGCTGCTGGTTAAGGTGGAGTATCTCTCAACATTTTCTCTTTTAATAGTTGTTGGATAGATGATTAATGAGAAAACATTCACGACGAGTGAGATACATGACTTTTTGTTTATGCTTTATTTGCAATAGGACCTGCTGAAGCACACCTCAGAGGATCACCCAGACCACCCGTACCTGCTGGACGCACAGAGGGACATCAAGCGGCTGGCAGAGAAGATAAATAAAGGTCGTCGCTCTGCTGAAGAAGCAGAGAGGGAGGCCAGAGTCATCCAGGAGATCGAAGCGCACATAGAGGGAGTTGAACATGTGAGATTTCAGTACAGATAAAGCTCCACACATGGCTGGTGTTTGTATCTTTAATGGTTAAGTGTGTTCTTGTCCTGTCAATCAAACTACAGATTCAGTTTTGATTGATTTTTCAACCCCAGGGTTATCAGATGCTTGTTTAATCAGTCTTGTGTTTCCATTTGAGAATGACTTTTGTGATGCTATTAAATGTTGAAACCTTAAGAGAGTGAGGATGCAACAGTTGACTGTTATCTTTATGATCTGAATTCATAAACTTACTCTGTTTGTGTCTGTGTTAGATCCTCAACCCCCAGAGGAAGTTTCTAAGACAGGAAATGGTGATGGAGGCGGTAAGAGGCACTCACTAAATTGACAAATATTTATAATGTAGAAAGATCTCTAGAGTCCCTGGAAAATAAGCATATGTAGTGGAAATAATGATGAAACCTTTTATTAAAAGAGCTCAATTTTTTTGTACACATGCCCCATCATTTTCCTCTAATGGTTTCCAAACTCTTCTTCTTCTTCTGTAGAAAACAGTTGGTGGAAAAAAAGACCGTTCCCTCTTCCTCTTCAGTGATCTGATCATCTGCACCACACTCAAGAGGAAGTCTGGCTCATTGAGACGCAGCTCCATGAGCCTGTACGCAATCCACAAACACACACATGCACACACACTATCACTGGCTGTTTTCCAAACCACCTACTACACTAGCAGCGCCTCCTGATTTGACGGAAACTCAGTATGTGGTAGACAGTATGCAAAAACTTGAAAAATCTGCAGTATGCCAAAAATTCCCAGATGTTCTATTGATCCGGGAAAATTTCTCAGTATGCGTCAAACCACTTTACCTGGCATACTGTTTCCCACAATGCACAGCGCTAATGTTGTTCGTCTATGTGGGAGGCACTCAGATTTAGTAAAATTACCGCCACCTACTGGATTGAGTCGTCACTACATACTACATTTACATACTACATACTACATTTACATGTAGTATGTAGTTGGTGGTTTGGAGAACAGCCACTGACAGGAAAAGAAAGACACTCATGGGTATCTGGTTACTGCTTTTACTGCCCCCTGGTGTATATAAAAGCAATAAACCAATGCTTGGTTCCTTGATTGTCTTTTTTTTCATATCTCTCTTTCTGTCGTCTCTCTTGCTCTCCTGCCATCAGATACTCTGCTGCAAGTGTAATCGACACTTCCAGTAAATACAAGTTCCTGTGGAAGCTTCCTCTGGAGGATGTGGAGGTGGTGAAGAGTAAGTGTTCACTTCAAAACAAAGAAGCACACTTTTTATTCTTTTTTTTTTTTACCTGAAACATGAATCTTTGACCTTCAATTGTTAAACTAAACACTATCACATCAGGTTCCACTCAGGCAACAAACAAGGAGAGCATCCAGAAGATGATCAGTCGACTTGACGAGGATCTCAGCACTCTGGGTCAGATCAGCAAACTCTCAGAGACCCTTAGCTTCCCACACCAGGTACTGTATGAACCTTTTTATGTCTATTGTTAAAAAAGGAAAAAAAAACTTACGATCGTTTCTTCTCTAAGTCTCTGGATGAGGTAATAAAGGATCTGATGGCGTCGGTGCACAGAGAGCTGTCAGAGAAGCAGTCGTTGGCCTTCAGTATGACCTGCCTGCCGACAAAGCTAGAGTTCACCACGGCCTCTGCCGAGAGCAGCTTTGTCTTTGAGTTTACCTCTCCAGATACACGGTCCAACTTTGAACAGGCCTTTGAAGAAGCCAAGAAGAAGTTAGGTCAGTTCATGAGGATACAAATGTTTAACTGCATCATCTGCGCCCAGCAGCTTCTTTATCAATGAAAAGTTTGTTTGTGTTTAGCAATGAATAAGGACCAGTGGGACCCAGAGTTTCTGAAGGCTATCCCTATCATGAAGACACGCAGTGGGATGCAGGTAAGAGCGCTTGGGGTACATATTGTACAGTCTGTGTGTATAGTAAGGTAAAAACATTCTTTATGCTAGTCAGTTCTGTTGTTTTTTTTATTTAACTAGGTTAGTCCCATTGAGATTAGAAAACCTTTTTCAAGAGAGACCAGGCCAAGACAGGCAGCAGCAAAAACACAAAATTGCAGACAGAGAAATACAGAGAGAGACAAAGTACAATCTACGAAAAACAACATTGGATGGATTAACACAGAGCCATCCACGAGTCATAACACGTACTCAAATGTTCAAACACCAGTTCCTTGAGCTTTAAGCCATTCTGCAACAGATTCCAGGCTGAGGGTGCAGAGTTCCCAGAGACCCTTCTCCCAATTTCTGTCCCAGCATGTGGGACTGAGAGCATAAAGAGGTCCTGGAAACACAGAGGTTGCTGTCTGGTACTTCTCTGCATGATAAGAACACAAACATTGGGCGAGCAGACCAAGAACTGCCTTAAATATAAAGGTGTACCAATGTGTGAGCCTTCAGGTCATCAAATTTGGCCATCCAATCAGAGCATACCACTCACAGTGGTGAGTCAGAGGTTTACAGTTTGTAATGAACCTCAAGGACACATGGTAGGTGGTCTCAACCATATGGAGACACTGTGCAGAGGCATGCCTGTACAAAAGATGTTTTGCTCATACAATGTTGAGGAAAAAAGCTTCACAAATTGACATTGATGCTCCTCACCAAAGTTTTTTTCTTTATCTCCAGTTTTCCTGTGCCTCTCCCAGCCACAGCTGTCCCGACAGTGGCTGTGAGGTCTGGGTGTGTAACAGTGATGGCTATGTAGGACAGGTAATAAAACATCACAAAAGAAAAAGAAAACAAAGTTGAATCCTCCTAAAAGTTTGACTAATAGCTTGGCAACTTTTGGTGCTTTTCAGGTTTGTCTGTTGAACATCAAAGATGAGCCCACAGTAGAGGCCTGCATTGCTGTCTGCTCAGCTCGGATCATATGTATCGCTGCAGTACCAGGACTCAAGGGAAGGTTAGTACACACGCACGTCGCAAACACATGAGAGCTTATCAGTCAACCAACTAATCATCTTTGGAATGTAGATGCAGAGCAAAACTGATGAAGCCAGTTTGAGTAACGAAGTGTGACTCTGTTCCTGGTTTTATCATTTGCCTTTATCTCAGGGAGCGTGGATCAGAGCCAACCATCATCCCGAGCACAGGAGCTCCCAGTCACACCCCTCAGCAGCAGCTTCACATATCCATCTCTCATTCCTCTCTGGAGCTGACGGAGCAACCCACAGGTTGGTCCTTAGAGCTGTTATAGCAGGAAAGATGGAACGAACTTCTTCTGTTAAACATACAGTTATATTTTCAAATAATAGTCTTGTGCTGTTCTGGGATGTACTCCATTTCTCAGTTGTATGCGTATGTAGACTGATGAAGTGATTTTTACAGTACCAGGGGCCGAGCTTGTTCCTTTTGACAGCGATGATACCGATGATGAGGACTCCCCCAGCCCCTCCTCTACTCTGCAGAGTCAAGCTAGTCACTCTACTATCTCATCCAGCTACGGCAGTGAGTAAAACCACTCATGTTCACTCTAGACCAAAACACATTTTACTCATTGTTTATTCTCATTTTCTCTCACCCCCCTTTAAGATGACGAGGGCCCAAGCTCCAAAGATATGGTCACAGAGACCACAAGCAGCGAGGAGGAGCAGGAGTTCCCGGTGGCAAGCTCCTATGGGACACCAGGGATGTTGGGAGTTGGAGGAGGAGGAGGTCGCCCCCACTCGGAGAGCCTCATGGACGGCCGCGCCATGCGCCGCTCTTCCAGAGGCTCATTCACCAGAGCCAGCCTGGAGGACCTGCTCAGCATCGACCCCGAGGCGTACCAGAGCTCTGTGTGGCTGGGCACAGAGGATGGATGGTGTGTTGTGTGCTCTGATTTTCTAGAATATATCTTCACGTTTGTTTTGTAGCGCTGAGCTTCAAAAGCTTCCTTTTTCTGTTCTCTTAAATCATCTCTCCTTAAAATATTCCTCTGTTAGCATCCATGTGTATCAGTCGTCAGACAACATCAGAAACCGTAAAAACAGCATGAAGATGCAGCACTCTGCTTCAATCCTCTGCATACTGTGAGTGATTTTTTTGTATCAACCTACATTTTTAAATTTAAGATACCAGACCTGATTCTGTAAAAACTTCAAAACGATGGTCATTTTCTGTCTTTTACAGATACTTGGATAATAAAGTGTTTGTATCTTTGGCCAATGGAGAGGTGATCGTCTATCAAAGGGAAGCAGGTAAGCACTGAATATGAGAAATAAGGAAGAGGATTGATATCTGAGCCACTCTGTGGCTCTATACCATGAGCGGATACCATCATTACTGGATTTATTCTGCATTTTTATTTAATTATTTATTTATTTTTGTTATTTAGATTTTTATTCAGAGAAAAACTGAAGACATGTTTTGCAGCTCGTCAAAGATACAAATGATTTTCATGAAGTTAGGAGATAGTGATACAATAAAACAGGTATAAGGCACAGATGTCTAAAGGGTCTCATAAAATGAGGTTGGAGTGGTGAGACAAATATTTTGTAAAGAAAATTCAAAGTTTGAGGTATATGTATGTATGCACATCTCAGTACCTGCCTATAAAGACAAACCTATAAACCCATAAACCCAACTGTACATCTGCAAACCCAAATACTTGTTCAGGCAAACTAATAAATCAGTGAAATAATGTAAATAAAGACTAAAAATACTCTCACTTGAGCGTATATCAAAGTTTACAATCTTAAATTATCACATACTGAAAAATACTCGAAGAAAAAACAAACACAAATAAAAAAACAACTTGTAAAAGAGATCAGTAAGCATGAATTATAGTACAAGTGGCAAAAAAAAAGAACACTTTACAAGTCAGAGTGGTCACTGGTGCCACAGAACATATTCAAATTAACAACTTGGGGACTCTTTTAATACCACCCAAAGTGAGATCTATAACAGAGAAGGAAACATGGGAGGGGAGTTTAGACCTGACAGCTTGCATGTGCTCCTGGATCAGGAAAACTTGTATGGATAACAATAAACTATATACAGTTTAGCTGCTAAAAAAAACCCACAAAACAAAACAAAAACTTGTAAACACTTAGGGGGCAGAGGTGTATTCGGCCCATATTTTGAGATTGGTTGAAGTAGGATTTAATGAGGGATGCGTAAGTGGTCCATGGTGTCTAACAACTTTTAAACTTCTGTTGTTCAAATCTTAAAGAAAATGTGAGTTTCTCTATAATGTAAATATTATGGATTACACTGATCCAGTTTTCAACCGTGGGGGCGTCTGTTGACATCCATTTTTGAGTGAGTGCTTTTTTGCTAGAAATCAGCAGAATATTAAAGGTATTATGTATGTTTGGGAAAAACCCTCAATGTTCTCTGGCTGCAAAGGGCATTGCCAGGAGACATGGTAATGGGTTGCCCCTTTTTCCCCTCCACAGGACCTTCAACAGGATGTGTTTTTATTAACAACTTTATTTTGTGCAGGGGTTTTACGGAAACGTATAAAATGTTTCCATCCAGACTCTCTAGTAGAGGGCAGATGTACTTTTCCATTATTTGTGGAGTTTTTTCCATATTTCAGAGTGAAATTTAAAATTTACTTCATTCTTCCATATTTTTCTTCACATATGTCATTCCATCAAGCTCAATTAGACCTCTGAACAGTTTAGATATGTTTCTAGAGCCTGGCTCTGACTTGCACTTATTAGAGCATTAATGTAAGTCTGCTATGTTGGTTTAATAAGAAAGGAAGTTTTAACTTATTCGTCATTGCTTTCTTTGCATCTTCCACCCATAATTCTTTTTAATCTTAATCTGCAGGCAGTTTCTGGGACCCACAATCCTCCCAGACGTTGGTTATGGGCACACCCAGCAGCCCCGTCACCAAAATGGTTCCTGTTGGTGGAAAGCTGTGGTGTGGCTCACAGAACAGAGTCCTTATTATCAACACAACAACACTGGCACAAGAGGTGAGTGCATGCATGGACTGATGTGTGTTGGGGTGAATAAATTAAGGAAAGGACAGACCAGTCTGTGTGTTTGACACTTTTCTTCTTGTGTCTTCGTCTTCAGCACTCGTTCCAGGTGGGCACGGACAGCAGCCGCTGTGTGACCTGCTTGGTGGTGTACGGTCAGGGTGTGTGGCTGGCGTTGCAGGGCAGTGCACATGTCAAACTGTATCATGCTCAGACCCTGGAGAGCCTGACAGAGGTAGATGTGGCGCCTGCTGTGCATAAGATGCTTGCAGGTAAACACATGTTGAAAATGTGTGTAAGGTTGTAGGAGTGCAAAGCTATTTTACATCAGGACTGTGCCCTTTTTTCTCCTCTGGTTTTGATTCCTTAAGTCTGTTCTTTCCTCATTTCCCCTCTCCTGTCTATATTTCTCCCTCACCCTCAACATTTCTCCCAATGAGTTGACCTTAACTTGGGGTTTTTTTTCTCTCTCTCTCTGTTCAGGTGCCGATGCAATTATCAGACAGCACAAGGCAGCCTGTCTAAGAATCACGGCACTGCTGGCCTGTAAGGATCTGCTGTGGATCGGCACCAGTGCAGGTACAACAATCTGGAAAATCCAAAACCCAATGACCTTTTAGCTAAACTGAATACTCATTTTATATCACCACCTTAACAAGTGTGCAATAAAACATTAATTTAACTGTATTTAGCATTTGAATTTTTTCCAGGGATAAACCACAGTTCCATGTGTTTTTGTGTTTTTTTTTTTAATCTCTGTCACTATACTAAAAGCTACAGAGCTGATAATCATCTTTCTGTGCTTTACCTGTTCAGGGAACATGTAAACTTTGTCTTTCACTGCAATGAAGACAAGAAAAAAATTATCTTAATATAGAAAGTGGGGCATGATTTTAAAATCTGCCATTAAATATCAGCTGATGGATAAGAAATAAGCACGATTTAAGATGTTGTTCCCCTTCAGGTGTGGTCCTCACACTGGCGATCCCAACAGTGAGTTCAGGAACTGGCGCTGGAACTCTGAAAACTCCCCTGGCACCGATGGGCTCAGCACACGGACACACAGGCCATGTTCGATTCCTGACATCAATAGAGCTACCAGAAGGGTTTGACATGAACTTTCCCCCCACAGGGACCGACTCCACAGGTAGTTTCTGTGTTTTTTTATGCCAACTTTGGTCTCTTATGAACTGAATGAATGTTTTCAAGTTGAAATACTTCTTTCTTGATATTTATTCCTCCTCTCTTTTTCTTAGGGAACCAACCACAGAGTGGCAGCACAGTTGATGGGAGCCTCCAAAGACGTGACTCTGCACGCCGCCGAGCCTCTGCACACATCCCTCCAAAAACCAATCATCTTGTAATTTCAGGTGGCGATGGATACGAGGACTTTAGACTGACCAATAGCAGTGAAACTGTGGGACGTGATGACAGTACCAACCACCTTTTACTTTGGAGGGTCTGAAACTTCGAGCCCGGCACTTTGACCGATCCACCCGTTCTCCCTGTAGCTGAGAACAGCACTCAAGCTCCCGTCCTCCTCCCTAGTCAGGCTCCTCTCTTTTTGATGTTGTTCTTTAGGTCTTCTGCTCAGTCAAGCAGTTTCTATGTGCAAAACACACCTGTCAGCTCCTCCTGTGACTCACTCAGACCCAGTTCTCTTGTGTTTTGTTTTAGAAGATGTGCGTTTTTCCCCGCTGAGTGGTATCCGTGCATGTCTGTGTTGTCCGGAAAAGTGTCTTTGTACTCAAAAATTTACTGAAGAAGACAAAAGAAGATGACTGAAGGGGAAACAGAGAGAGATGCACATGTGTTAAGACTGCGAATACTTGCAGAAGATGACTTTTCTCTGCAGAATGTCAGCGCACAGGGATTGATCTTGGACATCAAAAGTATGGACATCAACCCTTCGATCCATCATTACGTTATGTTTTCCTGAGCTGCAGACAAAATGCCTCTTGAGTATTAGAGGTAAATGCCATGAGAAGAAACAGAAGCCCCTGCTCGCAGATTCAAAAATCAAGGAAGTGTGTGTTTGTAAAAGTATCCATATGAGGCCACTTAAACCATCTTCACCCCTGTAAAAGAAGAAGAGTACAATTTAAGTGCAATACATGCAGGGGTATTTAACAGGACTATAAACATACTCACCTTAATGCACAGTCCTTGCTCACTGAACTTAAAGAAGTGTTGATTATCGAGCTGTTTTTTGTTTCATATTTCCCCCAGTATAAGATGACATGACCACAGATGGTGCCTGTTGCTGAGTAGAGTAAAAAAAAGAAAGTTGTATTGGAGACATTCCTCCATAACATGACTATGCCAAAGCCTTGTTTGTGTTTCAGTTCTAACATTTAGTAGATCTGAAGAGGTTCCTGTTGCCATGAAATTTCATTTTGTTGGGTGGGCGAATATCAGGAGAGGATTTTGGATTCTTTGAAAACAAGTCCAGGCTGTGAGGTAGCAGATAGATAGTTTTTGTACAGTATTTATGGTTTTCATTTTTAGCGCCTTCTTTTAAAGCACTTAATTTATAGACAATGTAGCTTTCAGTTTTTGTTTTTGAGTTGAAGAACAAGGAAGCCCTGGTTGATAAAAACAGATGCGTGGAAAGGTTCGGTTCAAGCAGGCAGACATTCACCATAAGTGAGCAACTATTATATCACGTATGGTTTTGGTACGCTATAAAATACTGGTTTTTGTTTCAAGATATGCAACTTCATAAATGTACAAAGCAGCTCTGTGGCCAGAATACAGAGACTGCAAACCGATCCAGCCATCATATCATCTAGAAAATTCACCTCACACTGTAACCAAACCTCAATTACAAAAAAAAAAAAAAAAAGGCACAGTTTTGGGTCAGAAAATTTATGTTTGCTTAATTATTTCATGTTTGTTTTTTTGGATCAATGCTGTCGTTTTTAGGGGCAAATATAACCCTCAAACCTTGTCTTTCGTCATTATTGTTCAAACCCACACAACACTGATGTTAGTGCAAGTTGTTTGCAACAGGAGAGTGTACGATGCAGAGTAGGTCAGAAGGACACAATACAGCGCCGATGACCTACACGTGCTTTCAGAGGCTGAAAGTTAAGCCATTTAAACCCACACAGAGTAAAGAAGTAGCTCCTGCTCGTCCTGCAGCAGATGTCTGTAGAAGTAGAAGAGTGACTGGTTTGTCCTTGAACGCACGTTAGCCTGGGTTTTAGCAGGTTAAGCAGTGATTGTCTTTGATCCCTCCAAGCCTAGAAAACCTCACTGCACTTTGCCAACCATCTGGGCCCCTCACCTCAGATTTCCCACTTCACTAACGTAGTCACATTAAGTTACCTCTCACTGTCGTAGCGGCTAACGGCTAAGAGGATTTGCTGGTTGTTGTGATAGCTGCAAACTCGCCTGTGATCCCCTTACCTTGTGTGTGTGTGTGTGGCATAAACCCTGCAGTAGTGCTTTGTTAGCCTGTGATCAATCCAGCAGAGAAAAGTTTGACAATTTTAGAATGCATAACAGATCTAGTTTCACACTTTGAAAATAAAAAAAGTTGTAAAATTTCAGCTACTAACCAGGGGAGTTAGCTTGCCACAGGATAGACAGAAATTACAGAATTGTTTCGAAGCTTGTTGTCGTATTGTCTGATCTGGTTCAGAAGGATATTTTCCCCTTGTCATTCGAGGGACAACCATTGATCTCATCAGAAAGCTAGTGTGCTAAGTTTGTTCTTGTTCTCAGTCTTTAGGAAAAGCTAAGCTAACCTGCAGTTGGCTGTATTTCAAAATCAGACTAGCTATTGTTTGCCTGACTGTAAAAACTGAACAAGATTGTAATAAAATGTTCAGGTTTTGCTGTATAAGGTCACAAATGAAGTTTATTCGTGTTTGATTCATGTAAGAGGAAATATTTAGCGCCAATGATGCCTAGAAAAGTTCCCTTGAAGGAGCTGTGTAGGTTATGCTGAAAATAGTAAGCGGATCATTCCTAACTATGAAGTAGGGGCACGTCTGTAAACAAAAAAAGAATTGACCCTAAACTTAGAGATACATGTGAAACATTAGCAATTGCTTGATGCAATGTAACAGTTTACTAATCATACATAATTCTAGGCCCTCAGTTAAAACATGATAACACACAGGTCTGTTTTTTTGTTCTTGTCTGATCATGATTTCTCAACCTGGTACTGTGGTTGAATAGCTTTCCAAAAAGGTTCCAGATTTTTCTCACACATCTTGAATTATTTCTGTAAAAAGAAAACATTTTTCTTTCATAGTCATACAAGTAATGCAGATGACATAATCACATTGCAGTAAACTCATTAAAGTTTTTGAACCCAGTGTATAGACAGCTTTACAGCATGCACAAACACAAATCATAGATATGAAGTTACACTGTTATGTTTTCATGTTTACTAAGAGAATGAAGCATTAGGTGTGTCACATAGAGAGATGAATATTTTTACTCTAACTTTCACTGTCACAGCATCCTATCATCACTTTGACTCTCAGCAAATGTAAGTAAGCCCCTCCTGCCTGTATGTGAAAGAAGTCTTTATTGTTGTAAATATTGATATATTGCCTCTTTTCTGTAAATAGTGCACCCATGGTCCTCAATTGTTGATATGAATCTAATGGCATATTTTTATATATTTGTGTAAGTTTTTTTTTTTTGCCTCTGGTATTATTTTCTCCTGTCCTTCCTGGCATGCGCCATCAGCAATGTTTAAATTATAACCATCTTAGGTCTTAAAAACCAAGATGGCATCTCTTTATTTCAGCAACCGACAGAACTTTGGCATTGATGTTCTCACTGCTAGCTGCGTTATCTCCAAAATGAATGTCTGGAGTTTGTCAGAAGGGAAAACAACATGGAAAGTTTCCCACTGACCACCGGGTTGTCATGACTGTGTTTATCTGTAGCTCTGGTTGACATCTTGCAGTTGTCATATTATGGTCTATAAGAATCACTTCCTGTATGTAGCTGTTATTGTTTTGTCACTGTGGGTTCTTCTTTGTAATTAAATCAGATCACTGGTGCCAGTTTGTCTGATCTTTCTTCAGCCAGTGAGCTCTCCTAAAAATGACACCTAAACAGAACAAGCAAATAATCCCAGGATAAGCATTTGGGTTCCTCTACTTCTCACCTGTACCTACGTGAGCTGAGAGCCTTTTATATTTGACACTTGCCCAACCATCTGAGATCAGACAGCACACAAAAGTTAACCTGTTTAATGTGCATTATTTTGAGAATAAGTATGAAGCTAGTTATCTCACACATTACAGCATCTGTCACCTCAATTTGCAGTGCCTGTCCCTTTAAGAGCCGTTGAAATACATAACAAAAACAACGTCTCCAGATCACATTAAATCACACAACGCTAGATGATATGTGGAAGTGCAAGGAAAGTAGCCAAGAAGCAGTAATTCATAAGGAGGGAACAACACCGTGTTATGATGACCGTGAACTTAATGTCACGCCAGATGGATTTATTTTTTTGGCATTGATACATGAATATATGGAACCACAAAAAAGTGACTTAAATTGTTTCATTTATTGTCAAAAAAAAAAAATTGTATAGAAGAGGATTAGGGTCACTGACAAAAAAGTCTATCATTATTATTATTATTATTATTATTATTATTATTATTATTATTATTATTATTATTATTATTATAAGGAAAATATTCGGAACTCCTCTGAGTTCTGACCTTAATCGCAAAATTCTGAGATTGGGATGTTGTATAAAACGTGAATAAAAACAGAAGAATGTGTTGCAAATCCTGTTTAACCTATATTTGATTGATTACACTACAAATTAAAGATATTTATTGTTCAAACTGATCAACTTTATTGTTGCAGGCATCAAATTCAAAATGAATGAATATTTGCAATAATTAAATAAATAAATAAACTTTATCAGTTGGAACTGGGGTTGTAGAAATCGTGGTCCTCACAGCAGAAACAGAGTCGCCACTGTGGTCTTCACAAGCATGCCTCAGTGTCACTCCACTATTCATTCGGCTTTAACCCACTGACCCACAATGAAGAGTATTGTGATATGATAGCACTGCACTTTATGGATGAAACTGTATGAATGCACACCATTCAGGACGCATACAAACAAAGGCCCCCCCCTTCCTCCCTAATGAACACACACACACTGCTACTTACGCACACCAGTCTACACACAAAGTACTCAAAGGGTGCATCAAACAGTGAAGATGTGTGTGATGAATGAGATGAGCAGCACAGAGATTCAGCTGTGACTGATATGAATGACTGACAAATAATGTCAGTCATTGACTCACTCTGACTCACTGGTTCTACCCGGCGGAAGAGCGTGGGCCAGGGGAAATCTTCCTCATTCAGTTACTTTAGATTTGCAGTGTTTCTAAGACTGTCTAAGGGTTGTCGTTACTGAAACTAGTGAACTACTTTTAGCATCAAAAGTACAATCTGAAAAATCAGTTTTGCACATTTAAGAAGCTGCAGCTACATTATTATGACCTTGCTGTTGGGAAAACAGGTCCACAAAATTTAACCACCTTTGAGCATAGATGCATTTAACTTTTTCTTTCCTTGTCGTCTTCTTCTTTGTAAAGGGGACAAGTTGTGGCACGTAAACCAATGCATACACAACAGCATACCAAGCAACTTTGCAATGCTTGTCCTAAAATAGAGTCGTATTTATTTGAGGACATAATGACAAAATTACAACATGGATTATTAGGACTCTGTGTAAAAACATGATGCACTATTTGTTTATTTCTGGTAACTTGAAATATTTGTCTTTGTGTAGTTTTTTTTTTTTTTTTTTTACATACTGCTGTGGGGAAAACAGGTGTATATAATAAACCAGATGATGGCTGAACTGTTAGCTTTACTTGAGTTTTACTGTCTGGCTCACTTGGGGACTGGAATAGAACTGAGCCAGTATAAGTGTTATTAGTCACACCTCTGACTTTAATGACTAAAATAGATACAAGCAATATTGTTTTTCACGAGGAACTCACTGTATGGTTTGGAATGGCCTTTAACCCTTTAAATGTTATCATTTGGGTCACATAAAGTCACATTTTCTTTAGTTTTGTAAACAGGTTCAAAACCATTTTGAGCAGAGTTCTTTTTTTCCCTCATCTTATTCTGATTTTCAGCGTACTCTGAGTAACTTACTGTTTTAACTCAAAGCGGAGGGAGGCATACCCATCATGCTCTATAACAGCCAGGCTGTGATCAGCAGCCTCTGCCGAGAAACCCACGGACAGAGGGGTTTTACGCGCGCGCACACACTCACGCGCACCCATGTGCTGACAGAAGTTTCAGCTTGCAGCGATGACGCAGAGTGAGCTCACTGAGCCAGCTCAGTGTTTATATCTCTTTTTTTCACTCACACACACAGAGGAGCCAGAGAGAAAGGGGGACCTCGCGTGAACAGGCTTTGTGGTTTTCTGTCGTTTCTCAAACGTTTCGTGATCACACCTGCCTTCTCTGTCATCTATATCTGATGATGCTCATCTCTGAACACTGATTTCAACCCCATTTATTCAACAAACCGGTAAGCTTTACAACTTTTTTTAACCTCGTAGTAACAGGGTGAGTGACTGCTGAAGCCGGTAGTTTGGTCTCGTCACTCTGCCGGCTCGTGTGGGGCTTCTCTCGCCACAAAGCCTGTCCGACCTTCGTGACCACTTTTACGCACGGCGGTAAAATGACATCTTCGTTAGGAAATCAGACTTTGTCTGTCTGTATGGGTGATTATGTGGCTCATACAGACATCTTTAGTAGGTGCAGAGGAAAGGGTCCTCGCTCTTCTTTTCAGAAGTCTATGTCCCAAGACGTCAATGAAAAGACAAAGAACAAATGGTCTACGTGTACTGATTTTCTCTTCTTTTTTGTCCTCGGGATTTTGCTGTAGCATAATTAAAAAAGAAAAAAAAAAAACATTTAGTTTACGATCATTCGGTGTGGAATCGTGGAATCGCCGCTTCTGCTTTTGATTATTATTATATTTTCTGGTTGTTGCGCTGAAGGCATCTGAATACTTGATATTTGGTTAATTTGATAGTTTTAAAGCAACTAGAAACTACAGAGGGTTTGCTGCAGAACGAAAGAGTGAGAGCGTGCCTGACGCACTGACATGAATGTACGTGATGACCTCACTGGTAGTATGATCCTCCTCCTGTCTATTTAATGAGATGCTGGCTGTGCTGTACTGTGATATTGTTTATACACCATCTCTATGACAGATAAAAATGGTCAAAAGATAGATAATATAATATATAGATAATAGAATCATCCTTTGTGCTCTTCTGCTTAAGAATGTTACACTGTATGAAAGAAGGAACTCTGCTATGTTGTGCAGTATTAATGTTAACATTTAGCTGTCACAGTAGTAGCTGCTTTCTGGATGTGGTGTCTAACCACCATCACCGATCACACCACCCTCCCCTGGTTTTGGCAGGATGCACTGCTGCGTAAGAAGTCCTTCACAAAGTGCTGCTAAAGCAGACACCCCACAAACACACACTTACACAAGAGCTCAGATGAGGCTGTCGTTTTTGGCTGTGGGCTTCTGTTGTCTGAGGCCGAATTCCTGCATGCTTTTATCAAAAAGAGGCTCTCTCTCAGACACAGCTATACACACACATACATGCGCACACACTTCCACCAGAAGAGGGCCGTGTTACAGCTTCACTCACTCATCCCTAATGTTTTCACAGTGCAGGCATCTCAAGTCAGGATTTAACAAGATTTACAAATATACTTTGTTTTCATCAAGCGCATGAACAAAGATTTTTATCATTTAATGTATCCTTTAAAGTCTGTTGAAATATTTAATACCCCCTGATTTCTGAGAAGGCAGTCTTCCTGTTTCCTGTCAGGAACTTTCACACCTTCTTGCAGGAACTGCACCATGAGTGTGTGTCTAATTATGTGTGATCGGTAAGGGCAGGGAGATAGTGGAAACTCTCTATCCTAGAGGCGTTTTTGCTCCAGACAAAGAACATTTTAGCAAATTGAATCGGAAAGGTGAGCTGGAGCGGAGCAGAGGAGAGCAGAGGAGAGGAGAGGAGAGAGGTTTTGATCCCAAAGTCTTTCCAAAGTCACACGCTCACTGCAAAGGGAACGACTGTCTGGACCACAGTCAGCCAATAATATGCTGAGATTTATGAAGGTAAAATACTGTGTTCAAAGTCTAATGTAGAATTCAACAATCTATAGATTATATAATGTAGACAACAACACACGTAAGAGGGTTTCTGCGTGTGAGTCACACTCGCCTGACAAGATATTTTACAGGTTCTGGCCCGCTACCAAAATGCTAAAAGACATCTCTGTGTGTTATGTAATACAGCTTTCCTTTTTTTAAAGTTAAAAAGATTTGGAAGTAGGTTTTAAAAGACAGAAAAGCAATGAAGCAAGATGTTGGGGTTTTACTGTTTGAATTGTGACACATGCACGGTTTAGGGTGTATGACTTGATCCATAGGTTGATCCTTCAACAGATTTTACCCTGAGCGTAAACTCTTCACTACTTAGCATTGACGGCACAGGAGTGCATGCTGCAATGATCATAGTCAGAGAAGCTGAAAATGAAAAAGAAACTTTTACCAAAGGAACAGAAACAGTTATCAAAGGAGCATTAGGTTGATGAAGAGAAGATCCAGGTGTTTATGATGCAGCTCTGAGCTGAGGATTACCAGTGTAACTTACCAACAGATAAAACTCTGTTTAAGCATATGTGCAAGTCAAAGACCAAGCCAGCCTTTAATTAGGCCAGCGATCCTATCATCTGTCCATCCATCCGCTCAACCAGACTGGTTGGGAAGAGCTCCAGACGGTCTTCTATCCCCGTGCCGGCCAGCCTGCCTGCTCGGTGCCTGTGCCAAAGAAATTCCCATTGCAGCAACCGCAGATCCTGGTCCAAACTGGTTCAGAGCTCCTTACACTCACTGGTGGAGCATCAGATAATTACAGGGAGGCCTGGCTGGACAAAAAAAAAAGTAAAACGTGTTGGCATAAACACACTCTATTATTAACAGTCACTTATATTGAAGGTTGCATGCAAACACACCAAACTTTGAGTCTTTTCTTTCTCTGAATTTTTGTGATTTTGACAGGAAACTGAGTAAACTGCAAGTCATTCTGCCGGGGCTTTCAGTTGGTTCATCCTGTTGAGAGTTAGGACGTGAGAAACAGTCACATCCTGGAAGTTTCTGCTCTTTTGTAGTTAAAGTTCACACAGGTCAAGCCTGTTGTAGCATTATATTTTATTCCTCTATTGTTTTCTTACGAACTGTGCTCACCGCTGAATAAAATACATCTTTGAGCTGTAACTCATTGGCTGGGTCTTTACCACTCTTCAAAAATAAGGGTTTTAAGTGATGAAATAAGAAATTTTTAAGTCTGTACAAAAAAAGGTATGTAGCGTAAATTGTTGTTTTGTGTCTTGACATTTTGTTCAGTCAGGATGAAGCAGACGGTAGTAATATTGCTCTGCTTTGCCAAGTCCATGACCTTCCTCCTTCTGCCCTGTCGCTCCCCTCTTGGCTGTTTAATGACATAGTCTTAAAAATAATCTCTAAAAAAAGGGGAAAGAAAAGAATGCAGACACATGCTGGCTCTAACGGAGGAAAGCATATCTGCACAGAAACCCTCAATCTACTAGCTGAACCTGCCAGTAACCAACTGCTTACTTCAAGTTGCCAGATCAAATCACACAGCAGCATGTGCGGGTTGATCTCTTTTGGGTATGTTAAGTGTGCTGTGTATGTGTATGTGTGTGTGTGTCATATTTTGGAGAGTAGATCAACACAATCCCTCCTATGAGGGGTGCTACAGACTTGCCCTGTTAGACAAGAACTACTGAGGAGTGTAGCCAACAAAGCTGGAAATTGAGGCTCTTGTCTCTAGTAGCATTTTTATAGTTATTTAATACCACTCAAACACAGCATATTTAGATCCGTAAGTATATGTGGATGTGAGTGTGCGTGTCTGTGGTCAAGTTTGCACGTTGGCAACAAACTGTAGGTTTGCAAAATCATAGTTTCTTGCATATCTTGCACTGCTCTCACATATGTAAGAGTTTTTACAGTAGGCCTAGACTCAGTGCACATATGGAGATGTTTAATGTTCCCAGAGGTCTGCTTGTTCCCAGCGTTCACTCACTCCTGACCTCCACCTTTCTCAAATGGGAATGTCTGTTTGGACTCACTGACCCAGGCATCTGTTTAAGTAGCAGTGTGGACATTTTTGATTTGAGCAGCACTCGAGGGTAATGAGCAAGCGAGACCACTCCTGTGCATATCTGCTGTATAAAGAGAAGCCAGAGCAAGCGGTGTTTGGCTCGGTTCAGATTTGCTTCTCATAACACAAGTGTGAAACAGAGGGGGAACAACAACCCAGCTGAACCAGAAAGTCATAAAAGCTGTAGCATCTTTTCAGCTTATTTTATCTAGTCAAGTACAAAAAAACCCAAACATAAAAAAACAAGTTAAAAAGGAAAGCTTTAAGTGCACTGGGGGTTAAATGTGCTAGTTTTCTTGGTGTTTACTAACTTCTTGGAAGTCTTAGAATAAGATGGGCCGCCTTTTTAACAAGTGAGACAGTTAGCTGTACAGCTACAGCTAGGACTTAGCCATTAGCAGCTAACTAGTGGTAAAATATTTTGTTTTACTTCGTAATATGGCACGGTATTTATCATTCAGTTAGCTAGCTAACATTTTATTACTGTTAGCTAAGAACTTACATGTTTACGTGTGTAAAGAGTAAAACTCATGCTGTAAAAAACAGGTAACATTTAAACTGTAATGGATGTGAGGAAGGGGTTGGGTGTTAACATTAGCTTCTGTCTGAAACAAGGTAACGGGCCATTACACGAGTTGTTTTACTTTAGATATTGCCTGATGTCCCACCACATTTCACCTTTTTTACTGCCAGAAAAGTTGCTGACTGCCAGAAAAGTTTTAAAATTGTGATTTATATTTCAGAACCCCTACCTTCATACTCTTTGCTTCCAGAAGTACAAGATATTAGCAACGTAGCTTCCCAATCTTAGCATTATGTCTAATGGCTGCTTTTGACACTATTTTATCCAGGAGAGGATGTGTGTAAAGCTAAATGTTGTTATCAAAATAGACTGAATTTGTCCAAATACATAAAATCTGATGAGAGTGTCTGATGGGTGTCTCTCTGCCCGAACCAAACTTCTTAAAGTAGCAAAGCAGAGAAGATTATTTCTCTGACTAAATAGTAATTAAGTCAATCCCCTGTATTTGTTTGACAAATAGAGATTACATGTTGGAAGTGTTGTTTTCACACTTCATGAACATTTGTGTGAATGAAAACAGGAATTTTATGATTATAGTGTACGTGTTCACTGACTTATATAGAGGCAGGATGTGTGTGTGTGTGTGTGTGTGTGTGTGTGTGTGTGTGTGTGTGTGTGTGTGTGTTGGTTTGGAATTATAATTTAACATGTTGCTGGAACATGAGGATTTAATTTACTTCAACATTTAATGATGCCAGTGATGTAAGAGGAAATACCACACTCTCATAACACACACTCTCACACAGTTTCACAACTCACATTGCCTAATATTCTGCTTTTGTTGCCTTAAAGAGCAAAGATATTGGATTTCAGTAAGAATAGTTGATGGACAGTGTTGGTTTGTGGTTATATCTGTTAGGTACCTGCCTCTGCAGGTTAAGTCTTCTTGCAGAAAACACTTTTGTACATAATTAAGGCGTCTCTGTTATGAGGCAGACATGAGTCTAGAATTACTTTTACAAGTAAAAGTTCTCTAATACTTTCAAAGTTAAGGTATCTTTTGAAACATACTTCCTTTTCTCTTTTATATGCATTAGGTCATGGTGTCTGTTTTCTCAAGGCTATATCTCCCGTTATTTCATTGATGATACTCTGGCTGTACAACAAAGTTGAAATAATTGTGCGCCTCACATAGTATCAATTCTGTAACCATCTCTCATGGTGAGGCTGACCTCTCTCCCTCCAACTCAAGGGTATCTGACAGCTGATGTGCAGCAAAGACACCAGAGAGGCTTTAGAGAAGTTTCTCTCGGTGTTCAGTTCCACTGGAAAACATGATGCCTGACATCACGCCAACTGAAGGACAGAGAGAAGCACAATGGTCAACAAGGCAAGATGATCTGCAAGGGCTGAAATGATCCCATCAGGAGAAACGTGCAGCAATGATGCAACCTCAAAACACATGCAAAAGTCCAAGACAAATACTTAAGTGGAAACACGTGCAAATGAAAAAACATGCTGCAAAGAGTGGAAAGAATGCAGTGACAGATAACAGGCTGCAAATACACAAACAATGCAAAATCAGCAACAGACAAAACCTTAATACAACTGTAAAAATCAAATGAAATCTGCTGATCTAACCATTGCTTGGTTTGCCATTAGCAGTTAATGTTATTAGCAGTTCCCGTTAGTGTTCTGGCCATTTCGGAGCAGCTAAAGAATCCCAACTCATCTGATGATATTTATTATTGGGCTGCACCTTTTGGTGGCACACTGGTTCGCTCTGCAGCCTCACCAGTTCAAATCCTGGTTCACCCAGTGGGCCTTTTTATGTGGAGTTTGCATGTTTTTACAGAGTTTGGATTCTTTCCAGGTACTCCAGCTTCCTCCCACAGTCCAAAAACATGCTCACCAGGTTATTAATGATTGCTCGAAGGCTCCAGCCTCCTGCAACCCTGAACAGGATAAGCAGTATAGAAAATGAAAATATGAATAATTACCCACCATGTCTTCGCTGTTACTGCTGTCTGTTCCCAGAATGCAGTCAAAGCATTCCCAGCATTACGCCTCCTTGCCATCAGACCACATTCAGTGTTGGATCTTCTCTGTTTTATCAACCACAGAGCAGTTTTACAAAGCACCTTCACCTTCATTTGCAGTTGTGTTCCCTGTTGCATTTTTTTTGTTTTGCATAATTTTAGTATTTGCAGCATGTTTTTTTAAAATAGATATCATTAGAAATTGTTGCAGACCGGTTGCCCCTGTTGGCCATCTTTAAGAAGAAATATGGGCCACAAAGCACCACTGGGTGGACTGCTTCCTCAGGCATTTGTAAAGAGGTGACACTTTGCCACTTATCAGACTCACTTCTTATAATGAGACATTACCTGAGCACTAACGTAGAAAGTTTTAGTGCAAATCCGCCTTTCAGTTGGTGATAATGGGCACCTCTGTTTAGTCAAACAGAGGGTATGGTTGTCTTGATAACGTCGTTGTCTTACACATGCACATTATCTCTAGGCACATGAAATGTCTTAAGCACAATGGAGTATAATTACCATAAACCTTTTTTGCTGTCTTAGTCCTTTGCTATTGTATTTCACTCTATGTGCCGTAAGATAATTGCATGTGCAACAGCCAGGTCTTCCCCAAGGCTGAATGTGCGATGTGACATAACGGTGCTCAACAGGTACTCATTGCTGGCATGAGAGCTTGGTGGTTAACTTCTTTTGTGAGCCTCTCCCACCATACCATGGAGAGGGAAATCCATGTTCTTTCAAGTGCTGCTGAAATGTTTCATCAGCCATATATGAACTACCAAACGATTAAGTCTAACCAGTAGTCAAACAGTATTTTTTAATGGGCATGACTTGGTTCAGGGCTGAAGCTTAATTAAACATCTGATAGAGACTAACAGCATCCTTACTACCCTCACTGTCATTTAGATCTCTTAAGGTCTATTCTTCAAGGACATTAACCCTCTAAAAGCATGGCCCATCCAAAAAAAAAAAAGAAAGAAAAAATCATTTCTTTTGGGAACTGAGATGTTTATTAACCCTTTTAACAAAATCTTCAAAAAGATATTCCCATATCATTTTGTTTATGATATATATATATTTAATTATATTTGACATATTGGGCAGTTTTGGCAATATGAAATTAGCAACAATTTAGATGTTATTCTTACTCCAACTTCTTGAATATAATCAATGATTTTCCTGAAAAAAAAAGTGTGTAGCCATTTTGAAAATGGCCAAAATACAACCTCAGATGTCTATAGTGGGATTTTTTAAACAAGTTTTTAATGAATATATTTTTTCATGTTGATGAAATAGAGGTCTTTGTTGTTTTTCTTAACCATTTCCTGCATTAGTAAAGGATTAAATGAGTTTCAGTTATTATGAGTCAGGTCATTGCGGAGGTAATCTATTGGATTTAAACAGGTTTTATGAGTCAAAGACAAAAGATGATTTCCCAGCCTGTGGAGGGGAAAATAACCCAGAACAGTGACTTGGCCTACTTCGATGACCCATTTCTACCACCAAAGAACTCATAGGAAGATTTTTGGATATTTTTTTAACTCTTGACCTGGTAAAACTCTGGACGACTGCAAATAAAAACAGGTCAAACATTTTAAGTACACAGTGGTCAAATCCTTTGTTTATTTTAAATGTCAGGTGGGAATTTGGAGGGATACTTTTGTTTTCTTGAACCTGTGTTAACGCCAGCAGCATTAATTGGCCAACTTTAAATGGTCAAATAGTTGATATCAGAATGATATACAGTAAGTTAGGTATGGTGGTCTGTTGGATTGCAGCTTGGTGGCTTCAACCTGAAAGTAGAACTGTACATTTACTGGTGACTTGAACTGGGGAAATTATAAAAACTGAGTGAAAGTAATCAACCTTGTGGAACACTTTGGTTGAAATGGGTCAAGGAACTTAACAGATTTCATAACAGGCATTTGGTTGAGGGTAGTAAGTTTGTCAAAATATTCAGAGCTAATATTTTGCAAACAGAATTAACCTGTCCATACACCATAAAGGCTGCATTGCTGCCTATTTTAGGTTTGTAAATACTGTTATGCCTTAACAAAGGCTTTTATAAACCTCAGCATTCACCAAGGTTATAGAGGGCTCTATGTATAGTATCAGGTTCCCAGTTTCTCTTGGACAAAGTTTGTATTGTCTGTACTGTATCAAGTGCTGTGTCAGCCTATAGAGTGAAAAGGTCAGATCTTTACCCCAAGGTACAAAACAAGAACATTTTTTCCATTCATGTCACACATTTCACATAGCTTATAAAAATCCCAGTGTTTCATAAGACTTTCACTGAAAGAAGACTTTTTTTTATGGTGCGGGGCTTCTCAATGACCTACATATCTTCTTTTGTTTATTTATTTCTACAATTCTACAATTTCATTTAGCAGACGCTTTTTTCCAAAGCGACGTACAACCCACACACACCACTGAACAACAGTGGGAGCAATTTGGGGTTCAGTGTCTTGCTCAAGGACACTTCGACATGTGACTGCAGGAGCTGGGAATCGAATCCTCGATCTTCCGATTAAGAGACGACAACTCTACCACTGAGTCACAGTCACCGCATTTATTATTATTTATTGCGAAACTGATGTTTTTTCCAGTACGTTTTATGCATATAAATGCACTATTTAATTTTAAATGCAGAAACCAATGAGTTCTTCATACTCTGAACACTTCTGTTTGTGTTGCAAGCCAGTAGTTACGGTACTTTTAGAAAATCATTTTCCTTGATCTCTCCTGAACTCCATTCTGCCAACTTTAGTCAACAGGAGTTGACAAAAAACTAGTTTGAGTATGACTAACTAAGTCTACACAGAATTTCAGTTACCCAACTAAACCATTTCCTCTTCACAGACTGATTCATTTTAAAGGGGTGTGAGAATAATTTTGTACTTCACCAGATTTGTAATAATGACGGTGTATTTTTGTGTCTGTGGCATAATAAAGGAACAGGAGTCTCATGTCTGACCAGATTCCCTCGTTCTTGACAAACAAGGCTCATTGTTTGAAATCCAATAACAGCAGCATGACCAGCATCTCCTGTCACCTCAGACTCGAAGGCTAGTTGTCCCACTCATTCTCGTGTTTCCTTCTTTGTGGTTCCTTCCTTCCTTCACAGCTTCATCCAGTGGGATTGTTCAGCTCAGCTGCTGCATGACATCAAGGAGCCAAAAAAAGCCTCTCAAACACATTAACTGTGATTTTAGCCTTCGCCCAAAACCACAAGCAAATATAATAATGTCCCTGTTTTTGTCATGACTTGCCATTACTGCTTTATTATTGCTATTTTTAGGGGCTCTGACCAAAACAGAAGATATGACAGGTCATCTGATGTTGTCATGACTTGTTATTTGAATGTGTGGAATAACAGCTTCAACATGTCATGTAATTACTGTTTTATACTTTGGAAAAAGCTACCACGCTCTTCTGCCTGTCCTATTTGAGTGCTTTTGAATGTGAACCCCAACTTCTTGTTTTTGTCCATTAACATCAAGGGGTTAAAGCATCGTGGGACGTGGAGTCTTTTGACCTCTTGGATATTTTGAGAAGTGTTAATATCCTGTTAAATCCTCCTCTTCCTCTGCTTCCAGCCTCTTTCCATTTGTCTCATTTTTGTCTGGTGCTCTTTCTTTCTTTCTTTCTTTCTTTCTTTCTTTCTTTCTTTCTTTCTTTCTTTCTTTCTTTCTTTCTATCTGTATGGAAGTACAGTCATACAAAAGTGAAAAGGAAAAAGGTAAAATGCAGTAACAGGATGGGCAGCTAAAGAACACGAGACACAAGGGTGGCATGGGTAGACAGTGCATGTTGAATTTAAGTATGTCAGCTAAAGGGTGTGAGACAAAAATGGTGTAACGAGCAGACAGTCTCACGGGGAGATATCGAGTGTTTGTACATGCTACAGGTCATGTTTATTCATAGCCTCTTTGAAAGAAGAACTCATCATAAGAATACCAAAGTTTGAAATTGTAAAAATACACTCAACACTCTTTAGCTGGGATTTAAATTAAAATTAATATAAGATCCTTTCCAGACTGCCTGTTTACCACACATTTAGCCTTTTAGCCTAGCATAGCAAACTTCCAAACACTGGAAGGAAATGCTTGCCAGGCAATATGTATTAAAACCCAGACTGCTAGCACCTCTAAAGCTCATTAAAATCCAGTGTTTGTTTGTAGAGAGATTCTGTTTTATTGGAGAACTGTACTGCTGCAGGCCTGAGTTGATTTTTGCCATAGACAAATTAAAAAGGGCATGTGCATGTGCACAGGGGCGTTGATGTGCCTGTGAGTCTATTGGAAGTTCCACGTGTGGCGTCACTTTTGTAGTGGGTTTGTGGGGAAATCCTCAGACAAACTGGACTCAAACGCATCACACGCAGACAGCGCTGGCTTGGATTGAAAGGCTGTGAATAATGGACCTCTGAGCCTGCTGTTCAGGGAGAAGGCATGCTTTTCACATGGGGCATGTCTTCTGGGTTTTGGTCACATTTCCATCATAAAAGTCCTTGTGATTCGGCTGCATCCTGTGGTGGCGCATTGGTTAGCACTGCAGCCTCACAGCAAGAGGGTCACCAGTTTGAATTCTGGTTCGCCTGGTGTGCCTTTCTGTGTGGAGTTTGCATGTTCTCCCCGTGCATGTGTGAGTTCTCTCTAGGTACTCTGGCTTCCTCCAGCAGTCCAAAAACATACTCATCAGGTTAATTGGTGATTCTAAATTGCCCGTAAGTGTGAGCGTGAATGGTTGTCTGTCTCTGTGTGTCAGCCCTGTGATTGACTGGAGACCAGTCCAGGGTGTACCCCACCTCTCGCCCAGCTGGGATAGGCTCCAGCCACCTGCAACCCTGAACAGGATGAGCTAATAGAAGATGAATGAATGAAGTAAAGTGATTAAATTTTTTAAAGCACATTTATGTTAACTGAAGCTAAGACAAAGTACCATGAGGTCCCATAGCAAAGCTGGCATCAGAGGTAACAAAGGCAAAACAGGACTCTGTACATGTCACTGAAGCAGGCCCCCCTTTGGTTCTGTGGTGCCTGAGCATAATCATACAATGGGATACCAGCATCATACTACTGCTGAATCAATGTAGAATTACAAGGGTGTAATGATGGAGGAGCGTCGTTACAGCACTGTTGTGGGGTAGCAAATGAAAAAGGCTGCAGACTTCATACCTTTTAATAGCAAACTGCATGACATGTTTTGCAGGTTCTCTATGCCTCATACTCTGTCATGCTCGGTCCTTTCAAACGGGTCAAATGTGCCACACTTTGATCATCACATCTGATTAGTTCACTGTTGTGTGGGATGGAGCTCAGTCCCTTCAATGACTGCACAACGGGAGGTCAAGTGAGGTTGTCTGCTGAAAACCGACATTCCTCAACCCCTCGAACTCTCATCCAATTTGTTACTTGACACGTTCTAAAAAAGAGTTATTTAATTTCAGGTCCCAGTTTTGTTATGCTCTCTCTATCATTGTCGTTTTATTGATCGTCTTTCTCCTTTTTTTTTTTTAGCTCTGTGTGTTTGCACGTGATTTTATATAAATGTACAAAGAAAGGACTTGTAATTAGTCTCTTACTCTGGTCAGAATGGCATTTTAACAAATGCTTCTATAAATATCACGCTATCAGACTGAAGTTTTAGCAGTCTTGCTCCTTTGCCACTTTCTCCTCTTTCCATCCAGGCCTCTGGCCTTCTTGGATTTCTCTTCATCTTTTTTGGCCCCTTGCTCTTTAGAGTTGTGTTTTCTAACTGGTGGTTTTTCTGTCAACGCTTTATCTTTTTTACTTCCTCCCTGAAATTATGCTTGGATAGCCTGTCATTGACATGTTACATTTTTTATATTTTGTTTGTTTAAGGCAGAGTTTAGTTTTGGCTGAATATCAGGGCATGCAGGCATGTGTGCTCATGTGTGTTTGCTGTATGTGTGCGTATCACTTGCATGACCACATTAAAAAAGCAGGGATGATGCCTACAATATCTAGTCACGGCATTATCAGTAACTTCACCACTAGGGATTGAATGTCGAATACAGATGAAGTAGTGTGACGGCATTATACTGCCAAAATTCAAAGCAAATATGAGAGCTGCACGCATGAATCTCATATGTGAAACATTCAAGCAAGCAGGTTACTTTTTCAAACATTCCCAAGAGAAAATTACTTTTGTGAGAGCTTTCAAAGACCACACAACCACTGTCACTGTTGCAACTGAAGAAGACGCATATCAAAACGGGAAGAGTTGTTACGAAAAATAGCTGGCCAAAGTTTGCATCATAAAACTACGATGATAACTTACATGAGGCGATTCCTCAACCATTCTTCAGGAATCTTCGAGAGGAATTCAGCGTTTCGTTGTCCTTTCTTGTTTACTTTCGAAGGCCAACACACAAACAACAGCTAATTATAAAAGACGAGGATTGTAACCAATTAAAATTTAGGGACATGATGACGAATGAGTCCGCCCACTTACTGCCAAAAGAAAATCTGTTTGCGAGCAAGAAAATTCACTCACAAGCGAGCAGGTGAAAGTCTCACGAGCAGGAGCGTAATGACAGTGGTTGTGTGGTCCCTCAGAATCTGAGAGACCACACAACCACTGAGTGCGTTCAGTATTGCTCGTGCAGACAGAAATATTCTGCACGTGAGCGCTGTGAAAGCTTTGAAAAAGTAATTTGCTCGCACATATGTTTGATACAAAAGTTATCTGCTCGCTTGAATGTTTGACGTGCGCATCTTATATCTGCTCTTGAATTTTGGCAATATAATGCGTCATAAAAGTGTGCTGTTAGAGTTTTGTGTGTGTGATTGTGAGGGAAGAGAATGAACCTGTTTGATTGGAGCAGTGTCAATGAGCTTGCCAAACAAGCGTTTAAAATATGTTTTGCTGTGTGGTCAAAGGTGAAGAGGTGCATTAAAAATGGTCTCACGCCCCCTACACACACACACCCACACACACACATACACAAACTCACACACACACACGTGCAAAGTAGAACACACTATGTTCGAAGGGGCATGTCCTAAAAATGTCAGGGGTGTGTCTGTGGTCAGGATGACAGTATAAGACACTGCAGGTGCACTAAGTTCTCCATTTGGCTGCACAGACCAGAGTGTTTGAGTCATTTTCTGACCCACTAGTTTTCTCTAGTGTTAATCTCTTTCACAAGTAGATTTACTGAACTGTAGATTTATAAGATCATAGTTTTTCCTTTAAATTAAGTAGCTGTTTTTTCAGAGATTAATGCGATCAGATCTTGCTTGACTTCTATCAGTTGTTTTGTGTTGGTTTGGACAGCTTTAAGAAGGTTAGAGCAGTTAGTTTTGCCCTGACTCAGCATTTGTAGGAGCATATTCAGCATCCTCACTGAGTTGCCACAGCAACTGTCAGACAGCTGCAAGTCTGGGGTAAGTATGCTTCTCTGTACTTCTGCATTGACTTCCACACTCATCATTTTTTTTCTATCTTGTCTTTTCTTATTCTCTCCTAAAACTTAGTCAAATTTCCTTGGATTTCCATCTTGTTTCTCAGTCCTCTGTCCTCTTTTCTCTTCTCTTCCTTTGTGGCATCTCTGAAATGCATCTTGTATTCTCTTCGGTCATTTGCTGCCTGGCCTTTGCATTGTCATGTACTCTTTAAAGTAAAGAAAAATATAAAAATATATTTACTTGGTTGCACTTGCTATTTTCACCACTTTTTTTTAGCTCTCCATTTTCATATTTCTTAAGACTTTGGTCTTGCAGGTGAAATCATGTTGTGATAAATGCATCGCCCTGTGATGTCTATAATTTTAAAGTAAAATCACCACCATAAATAACCTGCTGCTCCTGTGTGCTTACTCTTAGATCACAACATCGTCCCTCTGATTATTCAGAACCCTGTCATTGTGGCCACAGATAAGCGCACACTGCTCTGCAAAAAGTGTGAAACAACCTCCTTGCTTCAAATTTTGCTTCTTTAAAAGAGTGTTGCAGAGGAGCTGCAATTCTCGTGAATTATTTTTACTGCTATAACATGATACTTCGAAAAGATTCTGGCTTTTCATCTTTGACGTGCTTTAATGCTATCATATATACTCTGGTGCCTTCAATAAGCCATCCTTGACTTGTTATTATGTGTTCTATATGGAGAAAGTCATGCAAACCTGGTGTTTAGGTTTAGACTCAACAGCTGGTGAGAACTCAGTGGAGTGACCCACTTTCAGTTGCAGGAGCTGGACCTAAATCCTCCACATGTTGGGTGCTAAAAAAGGACACGTGCATTTCTCACTGACATGTGTCCTCTGGTTTGATTTCATGGCATCGCTCATAGTTATAAAGAGCATCAGGGAAGGACAGTGATAAGAGACTCTTTCTTCACGTGTTGTCTGCATGATACTACATATAAAGATATCTATATGTGTGAGTGAGCTGCAATGCTATTTCAGATATACGAGCGTCACATTTCTGTCTGCGTATAAGTAACTTTAGACGTGACACCATTATTTCACATTCAATTGCTGCTTGTAGCCATCAAGACCCTTTACTATCAACTGGATGTATTGGTTGAGCTGGCCCTTAACACATTCTGGGTATCCTAAAAAATGGCATACTTACTTAATTTTGTTAACCTATGAATCGACTTTAAACTCAGTGACCTGAATGTTAGAAAATACTCAACCAGCTAACAATCATGTGTCTGCAAATGAACGTGTTGCACCATGAATTATTTTAACTACCCAGAAATAGCTGTGGAAAAGCTCTACTTCATTTTCTCCTCCCTGACAAAAGCACCTGAGTCATTTAAAATGATATTTACAGAGTTTAAAAACTAGTCCTCACCTATCTGTCACTCGATAAACCTCCTCAGGATAACTCACAAAATTACTCATGTTTTTGTGATTATGTGCAGCTTTGTGTGTTTGTGTGTTTCTGTCTGTGTGGAGGAGTGAGATACTTTCTGAGCAGAATGGCAAAAAGAGTACCATTGTGTTGATCCACTGCTGCATCAGGGAAGTCTTAACCTTTTACGATGTCTGTCTCCTGTCTCCTTTAGATCATATGAACATAGAAGAATACTTTGAAGAAGATGAGGAACCACCTTTACTGCTCAGCTCTTGTCCTTCTCACGGTAAGGATGTCTGTGTGGGTTTATGTGCATCTGTTAATTCATGAAAGAAGACGGAGTTACCTTACTTTTCACGTCTTACTTTTACATGTTGCACTCAGTTTAAAGTGTCAGTTCCCCCACTTAAGCTGCAAAACTTCATTCTGAGTCATAAGCTTAGGTTGTTGTTTTTTTTTTTGTGTGTGTGTGTGTGTGTATGTGTGTGTTCCTTCCAGGTGTTTGGCTGTGGTGAGACTGCAGCAGTGCAGTGCAGGCAGGGGGAAGGATGCATGTGTCTGCAGTGCCCTGCTGGACAGGAGCCCTCCAAGGTGAGACTACAGCTTAAAAAAAATGAATTATGATGATGTCTATCGTCTTTTAGTACATTGTATCTGTTCTGTAACAGTTTATGTGCCTAACACTCAGTTTTGTCCTTTCAAATTCATTTGCATTTCCTTTAGACACTACAAACCTGATTACCTACTACCCTTTAAAGGCAGGGTTGTTAATCAGATTTTGATAGACTTTTTGGTATTCTAGTTAAGATGATCTTTATGTCCTGCTGGCGATCAATACATGACATCTTATTAAAATAGAGTGAAAAATATCTGCTGTCTACAGCAGGAGGAAACCTGGGAAAACACCAACCAATCCTACCGTTTGACATCCAATTTATTAAACCAATCAAATCCCATCCTGATGTTCTGCCCGCCTCTTGCGCGTACATTTCACCAGCATGCACTAGCCCTGACTCAATGCGCATAACCAGGAATGATCCAAGTACGCTGGAGAATGGCAGAAAAACTACCTATACCCTGATAACTGGTAACGTAGAGCAAATAAAACTATGTGCTGAGGACCAGTTTGAGTCTGTGGTTTTGAATCAGTCATGATCATATGGTCGCAAATTGGCGGCACTCATGCATGTGAGCAGGGGCGTTGTTTTGGAGGAGCTCCAACCATGGGAGGGCGGGGCTAAACAGAGTTCTGAGGAGATGCTACATTCAAATTCATGCTAGTTTTCCGTGACTACCAACTGTGCTTTAATTTTTCTTTCTTTAATAGTTTCTGAAGACACTTGCATCACATATTTAAATTTCTCCTTATATGGTATAATGGTGAGCTTTATGAGGTATTTGAAGAGGTAAAACTATTTACTTACTAATACTTACTTAATCAGCAGCAGCCATAGTCTGGGACTGAGGCTCTTTCCAGAATCTCAAGAAATAACTGCAAAAATCCCCAAAGCTTTGGTTTGGGGAGGGGGAGAAACTGTCTTAGCTTTATTTGTAGTAACCTCATAATTGCTATAAATACAATACTTGTGTGATTTACTGTGGGAAAAAAGTTTATTCCCATCATATTGTAACGAACAAAACCCCAGCGCTCAGAGTCTAGAGCTGAATTCAACTCCTCTCTAACCTTATAATTTATGTTTACTCACCACAGTCAACATGAATCAAGTTGTTTGTCACATAAATCTACAACATAGCTTTATTTGAACCAAAGCGGGATTTTGTCAAGGTGTGTCATGTATCTCTTTGGGGGCACAGGGTGCATTTATGAAGTTGTTGTAGATCAGATGCTGTTACTGTTACAACACAACTACCATTAATTACTTTGATATTTCTATTTACCTTTGTTAGAATGTCTCAATGTAAAAGTATAAAGAGCGTATCACTTTTAATTACAGTTAACACAGGACTGACTTAAAGCCTGTCTTGTCCTTGAGTAATACTTTGACCTACCATCCCATGACAGCTCCAAAATCAAGCTTCAGTTTGATCTTTAAAGTCTGTTTTATGAGTTTAAGACCATTTCTTTCTCATCAGGCTTGTGAGCAGATCCAGAGTCCAGCAGAGGAAGTTCAGTGCCGACTTTGCCCAAACGGAAGCTTCTCAGAAGCACTTGACTCTGATCTTTGTCGCCCACACACCTCCTGTGATACTCTCGGTCGTGAGTCTTCCACCCCAGGCACTGCAACCGCTGATGCTGTTTGTGGAGACTGTCTGCCTGGGTGAGCAAAGCCTGTCTATCTCTCAGTATGTCTTTGTCTGCTGTTTGTCTACCTGTCTGCTTGTTAATCTGCTCAGTTACTGGAAAGTTGAGGCTTGACATTCAAAATGCTTTGCCTAAACATGTACCTCGTAAAATTTAATATGTACCAAATTAGGTTCTGTCATTTACTCTGTGTGGAAAAACAAGACACACACACACACACACACACACACACACACACACACACACACACACACACACACACACACACACACACACACACACACACACACACACTCAAATTCATTCTTTCATTGTAAAGTTGTCTAAAATTTTCCCCTCTTTATCCATCTCTCTAATTATGAGCTTGTCTTTCTTTTTCCATTTTTAGGTTTTACTCCCCTGCTACAGGGGGTGTTTCCACCCATAGTCCTTGTGTGAAAAGTAAGTATTAACTTGAAAACTTACAAATCTCATTCATAACAGCGCACAATGTTCATTTCTCAGAAGACAGACTGATGCCTTCCTTTTTTTCCCCTATTCTTCCCCTTCAGCATCTTTGCATGTCAGAACAGTCCGCACAGTGGGTAAGGGTCCATCCAGTGGTGCAGGAGGGCCCATCAATGACACAATTGTCCGCAGCGCCGAGGAGAAGACAGCAGAATATGCCGTGTTCGCTTTGGTGCCCATCTTCTGCGTGATGGGCCTGCTGGGTATCCTAATCTGCAACATCCTGAAAAAGAAGGGATACCGCTGCTCTGCTGACAAGGAAGGAGGTGATGAGGAAACTCCAACACCACAGAAAGAAGGTAAGAGGGATGAAATGAGAGAAATCCTGAAACGTTTCAGGAGAAAGAGTAAAGAAAAGAAAAGACAGCGTAACATAAAGGGAAAGTATTAACTGAAAAAGCATATTATTCCAGTTTGATGTCACGTTTTCAAATAAAAGTACCATATGAGGACACACACATGCACACAATGTGGTTGTTAGTGCAAAGCCGAGCCAACCCAAAGGGTTGTGTCCTTTGTCCACAGTCACAGTCCATGTGTCTCTGTGACGTGACTGCACACAAGCCTACATGCAAGGTTTTTTTTTTTTTTTCTTTTTTATCCCGCTCAACTTTGACCTCTCTGGGGCTGCAGCATGTCATGCATTCTGTGTTTTTCTAAGCAGGCTTTGCTATTCTTGTAGTTTGCCTATTTGAAAAGAGGGGAAAAAACCATTCCCATCAACTCTCGGCCTGCTGACGTCAGAAAGAAACTGACTGCTAAGCATGGAAAGAACAATAAAAAGAGACAAGGTAGGGTAAAAAAGAAGAGAAATAAACCAACTGAAAGACTGAGCTTTGAGAGAAAGAGTAATAAATACAACCCCAATTCCAGTGAGGTTTTGACGTTATGTAAAATGTAAATAAAAACAGAATACAATGATTTGCAAGTCCTTTTAACCTATATTCAACTGAATACACTACAAAGAGAAGATATTCATTGTTCAAACTGATAAACTTTATTTAGTGTATTTTTTGCAAATATTCACTCATTCAGTTGAATTTAATGTCTGCAACATGTTCCAAAAAAGCTGGAACAGGGGTAACAAAAGACTGGGAAAGTTGAGGAATGCTCAAAAAACACCTGTTTGGAGCATTCCACAGGTGAACAAGTTAATAAGAAACAGGTGAGTGGCATGATTGGGTATAAAAGGAGCATCCCTGAAAGGCTCAGTCATTCACAGGCAAGGATGGAGCGAGGTTCCCCACTTTGTGAACAACTGCGTTAGCAAATTGTCCAATATACAGTCCATGATATCATCAAAAGATTCAGAGAATCTGGAGAAATCTCTGCACGTAAGCAGCAAGGCTGAAAACCAACATTGAATGCCCGTGACCTTTGACCCCTCAGGCAGCACTGCATTAAAAACCAACATCATTGTGTAAAGGATATTACCACGTGGGCTCAGGAAGACTTCAGAAAACCATTGTCAGTTAACACAGTTCATCACTACATCTACAAGTGCAAGTTCAAACTCTACCATGCAAAGACAAAGACATATATCAACAACACCCAGAAACACCGCCCGCTTCTCTAGACCCGAGCTCATCTGAGATGGACTGACGCAAAGTGGAAAAGTGTGCTGTGGTCTGATGAGTCCACATTTAAAATTGTTTTTGGAAATCATGGACGTGGTGTCCTCCAGGCCAAAGAGGAAAAGGACAATCTGGATTGTTATCAGGTCAAAGTCTCAAAGCCAGCATCTGTGATGGTATGGGGGTGTGTTAGTGCCCATGGCATGGCTAACTTGACCATCTGTGAAGGCTCCATTAATGCTGAAAGGTACATACAGGTTTTGGAGCAACATATGCTGCCATCCAAGCCAATGACAAGATACATTCTGCATGTGTTACAACAGGATGGCTTTGTAGTAAAAGAGTGCAGGTACTAGTCTCCCATTGAAAATGTGTGGCACATTATGAAGTGCAAAATACAACAACAGAGACCCCGGACTGTTGAAGAATGAAGTAAATGAAGCATTGAAGAATGGTAAAGAATTCCACCTCCAAAGCTTCAACAATTACTGTCCTCAGTTCACAAACACTTATTGAGTGTTGTTAAAAGGAAAGGTGATGGAACACAGTGGGAAATATGACCCTGTCCAAGCTTTTTAGAAACGTGTTGCAGGCATCAAAATTAATATGAGTGAATATTAAAAAAAACAATTAAGTTTTTCAGTTTGAACAGTGAATATCTTGTCTTTGTAGTGAATTCAATTTAATATAGGTTAAACAGGATTTGCAAATCATTGTATTCTGTTTTTACACAACGTCCCAACTTCACTGGAATCAGGGTTGTAGATTAAAGCTGAAACTTCAAGAATCAGAGAAGGAAATATAGAGAAGGATCGAGAAATAAAACAAGTGCTGGTCACCACACCCGCTTTCTTTGGTTTGAACAGTCGCAGTGAGTAACATGAGTGCTCTTCATTCTTGTCCTTTGTAATTGAGTATAGTCATATTGTCCTCGGTTCTGGACTTTGCCCAAAGCCAATAACTTCAGCTGTGGCCCAAATAGAAATCACTTTCTGTCTCTTAGAGTGCAGAAATCTGTCTTGATAAGGTGACAATGTACCTCTGACAGGTTTGCTCAGGGTTCTGTGTTGATGATAAAGCTAACACCATGTATGTTTTCTATAGGCCCCAGAGTACACTCGTGTTTCCTTTGTGTTCATGTTGGACTCGATGTACTGTACCTGCCTGGTTCTCAGTCTTGTATGGCAGTTCAAACCCTTTTGCCTCATATCATACTTTGTATACTACCAGCTGTGGCGTAACTGTCGAAAAGACCCACAATGTAAATGATGATTTCTTAGTTTTTCTATAAATAAATTTTGTGTAACTACATAATGTATCTGCAAAACTTACAGTTGATGCAACCCAGAGTTAATTTAATGACTATTGCAGCCTAATGCTGCTTGTTAATTAGCTCAAAGCTATTGTTTATATGTATGCTAGCAAAACAATTAACTTTGTCATTTGCAGACACATTTGAGATGACTAATCACTTTTTGCTAAATTATTCAGCATGCAGCTATGGCCAGCAGGCCGCCAGCAAGGATGTTTGGGAAGTAACTAGCTTAGCTCCATTTTGCAGATAATAAAATCTATCTGTCAGCTTTCAAAAATTCTCTTGTGAATATTTAAAATTGCTAACAGAGCTTTGGAGTTATGAGAATGATTTTTTTGCAAACAGTACTTCACAAAATATCTGTTTCCCCTGCGTAGTCTAAACATTTTTTGTAAACTTGTATAACTTGTTTCTTTATATTGAAGAAACAGAAGTATCATTTTACCCCTGACAGTCTCTTCAAGAAAGTAAAGAGGTCTGTTTTCTAATAGCACTCATGCTTTGAAGATGTATATACTTTCTGGATTCAAGCTGCTATCATCTGATCTTCCTTTCTGCTTCTGTATAAACAAACTGCTCCTTTTACCTGCCACCTTTTTACTACATGTTTATCAACAGAGTTAATCTTGTTTAGTGTGTAAGCATTATCTGATTTAAAGGCTAATCTGGCTTTTCTCTCACTCACCTGATGGTGCGCTCAGGCTAATAAGAGTGTTAGCTAAGTAAGCTAACCATACCTTTGTCAGGTGCCATGTAACGTCAGAGCACATCTGCTCCTTCAGCAGGTAATGATTTCTCTCAGCACGTCAATAAACTGTTTACACAGATGAAACACCTGTCACGACGGATAGTGTGACGTACCTGTTGTAGGATTTTAAATAACCGATCTGGCAGTGACATTTTTCAGTTGAAACAGATATTTAATTACTGAAACCTGTCCTACTTCTGGAAAATGACATGATAACAAAGGTTTACTAAGTCTGCTTTTCTGTACTGAGTCAGTCTGTCAGTTATAGATTTTCTTTTTTGACAAATTGTGCTGAGAACCTCCAGGATGGGTTCATATCTCATTTGTGGGCCTTTTTAGTTTGGATTGCTTCACATTCCAGCCACAACCAGCAGTTTTTACTGCAGCTCCTTTTCTTATTGGCGTATGATCCAAATAGAAAGCCTTTCTACTGTGTGACTAAGTCTTAAAAGCAGCACGTGTAGTGGATTTAGTGAAGGTGACCCAGGTCCAGCAGATCTGCTGAAAGACAGCAGGTTTTAAGTTGATCGCCAGTTTAACATCTCTCTCAATGACGGATCTACCAAAGGGCTCACAGTAAGAGTCTCCCTGTCCTCGATCTCAGGCTTTTGTTTCTTTTATTCTGTGCTCTTTGAACTCTCCATTCATCTGATTTTCTCAGCTCCCACTCCCCCTCCCCTCCTCATCTGAACATGACACCGTGCGTCCATCTCTCCTTTCCCAACTGGATCAATAATTTAATCGGATTCTTATCTCATGGTTATTGTCTCCTCTTTCTTTACCCTGTATTCCCACCTTCTGTATCTCTGGTTGCTCTTCTCTTCATACATGTATATGTCGGGAATGACACAGTGAAATTTTATTGATTGTCTTTTCAAATTAATGGTACATAAAAGGTCAAGGTAATATGCACAATAAAGGAAAATGTATGTCTGTAAAAGTTAATATAAGATTCATCAATTTAAAATAGCATCATTCATTTTGAATAAGATTCTGGTAAAAAAAAAAGTGAGGTGACTTAAACTCCTTTCTTAAATACTCCTTTTCTCCTCTTGTACAACATTGAGGACTTATGCTGCAGTGATGCAGTGACAAGCTGTACGCTAGTGTGAGTGAGACAGAAAATACAGAGATCAGTCAGGGTGCAGAGTAAGTTTAATACAGAAAAATGAAAGAATGTTATCCAGGAGGTAAAAAATAATGGAAAGTGCAGAAAAAAGGATAAAATGATAATAATCTGAGAACAAAAGGAGATCTGACTCTGGAAAATATGGCTCTCCTTCTTTCTCTTTTTGTTGTTATGTCTGTCTCCCTGCCATAGTCCTGACAAGTGCTGAGGTTCAAGGTAAACTTCTTACTGCAGCAATTCTCTGATTGTCTCCATTCAGGGGGAACACCCATGAGGGGGAATTACAGCAAGGCCAAGCTCAGCTTCACTGGGCAGGGCTAAAATCAGACCCTGCAGAGCTGCAGAAAGAGGAGTTTGACTTAGAAAGGACAAATTCAGGGTTGACATCAAGAGTGATGTTATAAGATGGAATGAAATCTAAAGTTTTGTATTGTTGCCACAAGAATCTTTTCCTGCAGTGTCAAAAAGGCAGAATGATGGAAAACTAAGATACTGTAGTTTTTAGTGTTTTCATTTCATGTCTGTCGCAAGTATCATCCAATCTTTTGAATTTGGAAGCCCCAAAGTCGTTGTGAACAAACTTAATCTCTCAAGTCACAGTGATGGATTGTTGACTTCATGTGACTGACATTGAGGCACTTGCGTCTGACTTTGTTGAGGGAATAAATAGTGTCAGACGAGTACCTCGCTGTGAAATGCTGTTATCTTCACATAGCAACAGCCTCAGTGGAGACAGAGCTGCTGTTGTGACCTAACAACAGCCTGACTCTGTTTATGTGATGAGGACAGAAATTCCCCCCTCTCTCTCTCTCTCTCTCTCTCTCACACACACACACACACACAAACACACACAAACACTGATACTCATATTCACCTGGTGTTGGGGGGGTCTGGTATATCATGCACACTTACTCTAACTCACACACACACATAGAGCCCTGTGTTTTAAATGAATGGAGTGTGATCGCTGAGTGAGCTATTCTGGACCCTGCGCCCTCATTGCTCTCCTCTCAGCTGCCTCACTGTGCTCTGCTATTATGGGATGGTCAATACAAGGTTGCCATGGAGGCATATCTATTCTCTGCTCGTCAGTCAGCCACATCCATCCTTATCAGTCCCATCATGCACTGGGGTATGATATGCCAGCAGTGACATGCAATGTGTGAACTATGCACAGTCTGTCCCTGACAGCTGAACGTGAGACTGTTGTAATGCAGACTCGGAACAAACTCACATAATGAGTGAACTGTGGGTTTAGATGTAAAATGCTGTTAAATGGACCAAACTAAGAGTTTATGATTGATTGTTGATATGTTTTACATTATATATACATTTAAACATTATGGATTTAAGATGAAGAAAAAAAGCAACTCATTGTCCTCCTACTTGCTTGCTAGTATGAACATGCTTAGTTGTTATTTTATGACTTAAATATGGACATATGCTGACTAGATATTAGAAAAAGACATACAACCATGTCTATTTTTCATGTGCAAAAAAAAGTAATAAGAATTTTAACTTTTGAATCAGTTTTAAATATTTATAGAAATGCATCGATTCGGAGATGTTTATTATGTATGCACATTATATTGTTTTTAGATATATTTTGTATGATTTGATGTAAAGAAACACTGTTGATGAAGCTCATGTTTCTCTGTCTTTGTCTTTCTGTCTTGCCGTAGGTAACAGTTGTCCCTATATTTCTGATGACCTTAATGAAGACACCATCAGTGTGCTGGTTCGCCTCATTACTGAGAAAAAAGGTATGTGCTGAGCAGAGATGGTGTCACCTACAAGCTAAAGCGGTCAGACAGTGTCTGTATGTCTTGTGGCTTTAGAGGTGAACAAAGTGTTGTCACAGTACGTCATGTATACTCGCTGCAAACCCAGACTGGTGCCTCTATGGTATATACATGTGCCAAGAGAGGATGATAATGAAACCTCAGTAAACCACTGCAAACACAGCAAAAACAGAAAGAGACAGGGCGTTTTTCTAAAGGGGAGATTTCACACTTAGCATATGAAGATTACAGTATTTTTAATAATTTATTCATGTGTCACTTGAAACAAGTGGAAACTTTTCCAATAAACTGTCCATCAGCAGAAAGATGCATGCTATTGAAAAACTTAACTGGTGATTTAAAATTGTTCAGTTATTTTGGAATTGTGTTTTCACTAGTTGTCTTTATCAATACAATCTCATCTGAAAGAGTGTGTATGTGTTCCAGAAAACGCTGCTGCACTGGAAGAACTGCTGCTAGAGTATGAGAGCAAAGAGATGGCCATGAGCAAGGGCTCATCAATCAAGTATGTAATCACTTACACACACATACACTCATTCATACAGTCAGACAGACCCAGAATAATATTTTTGTATCATTAAGTTATAAATGAGATGCAATTACAATAGCCATAAAAATGTTTTCAAAGCCTGCATTTTAAGTTCAAAATTATAAGTTCTTATGTACGGAATACGAGAACGGCCATGGATTTCTCTATTTTTATGAACTGTTACCTTGTGATAACGGCTTATTATCTTGTTAATATAACAAAGATTGTTTCTTGTGATAATGAATTAATTAATAATGTGTTAGTTTTGAGCTGCCATGAATGGCTTCCAGTCAGCTGGGTGTAATTGTGGTCTACCAATAAGTAACAACTTAGTCTGTTTACTTTAGCAGCAACTGGATATCAGCTGAGAGGCTGGCCCAAAGCAATATTAAATGAATTAATAAACGTTTAAATACGTCTCACATTACACTGCAAAGTTGAGATTAGCCTACATTTATGTTACCTTAGCTTAACTGAAGCAGCCAGATAGGAGTTTGTCAGCCTCTCAGCTGCTAACCTGTAGCCGCTAAGGTAAACAAACTAAGGTGTAATTTACCTGTAGGCTACAGCCACACCCGGTGGCTGAAGCCGTTCATGGCAGCTCTTGTAGGTTGAAATAGATAGATAGATAGATAGATAGATAGATAGATAGATAGATAGATAGATAGATAGATAGATAGATAGATAGATAGATAGATAGATAGATAGATAGATAGATAGATAGATAGATAGAAACAACGTTTGGTTTTATCGAGATAACAAGATTCTAATATAACAATAATCAATACTCAAGAAAAAAAAAGCAACAAGGAACAATCTGCCATGCTCTGTTTCATTTAAAGCAGGGTAGCTATGTTGCTGTTTTTTCCCAATGCATATTTGAACATGAGAAATAGAATTAAAGCAGTTTCACTTTATTTTAATTCTACTGAGCACATTTCTTTTTATTTTATACTGCAAATTTTTGTGCTTTTCAACAAGGGAAAAACAAAGTTAAAATGAAGATAATGAATGATAGTGGACAATTAACTGTGGGCCACATTTCCTCAGTGTAGCTCCAGCAGTGTTCAGTGACTCAGACTCTAATGTCTGCAGAGAATGTCTCACACACTGGTAACTCACTGTCTCCTGTCTCATGAGGCTGAAAACCCCGGCCTGTCACTAAGCTCAATGGCTGTCACATAACTTGAAGTCACACAATTTACATGACCAAGCTAATTGTGGTTTTAACTTTGGTTTATGTTGTGGCCATTAAAACTGCTCGGGTAGTAGGAAGTGAATCTGGGAAGCCCAGCAACATGCTGTTGCATGCCACAGTCTGCACCACAGTGATGAGAAGTTCCCCCAGTGCTTTACAATCAGCTGAAAAAGATGGGAACAATTGTCACCTCATTCCTCTCTGAGGGACCAAATGTACATTTCTAATCTCAAATAAGAGGAATTTAATAAAATCCTTTGCGCTTAATTTAGCCAATAGTCAAAGAGGTCAGTAACATCTGCTGCTCAACATGCTGCTGTAAAAGGGGAGCTTCAGATTCTAGAACATTCTGACACACAGACAGACAATGTACACAGAAAAATCTGGAAAGCTTTTAGATCCTGTGTGTGAGTTTTGGGAGGTACTGGGGTTACTACGTGTCAACCACTTGCTGGTATAACATGGGGACACAAACCGCTGCTTTCAGCTCTGTTGCTCTGCATTTATCTGCACAAAAGAACAATAGGAAGTCCAAAACTAAAGAGCTTTGAATATTTACAAACATGGTGCAGTATGAAGAGAGAAACCTTTTTTCTGTTTTTAACCCTTTAACTTTCACTTTTTAAAGACAATGGATATGAAATCTACTTAATTTTTTAACTATTTAACATTCCATCCAAGAGAAAAAGATAATTGATAAAAAATATTTTTTTTTATTATTTTTTTGTGTGTTGTAAGAGCCCTAAGATCAGAAACTCTAAAACTCAGAAAAATTATTTCAAGTTTTAGCGACAACCCAATCAAGTTTTACTCAGTTCAACATGTTTTCAATGAGATATAGCGACTTAAAGAAGTGTTTACCAAAGGTTGAGCTGCTAGTTAAATGGCTAAGGAAAATGTTTGAATGTTTTTTTTTAAAGCCAGTGTGTTATAAGTTCTTCTCTCTCTTTCCTCCAGGTTTCCCATGCTGTCTCCTCTCGCCACCTTCCGCTCCCTCCCCAGACTCTGCCCTCATCAGTCCCACCTCCACACCATCTCTGGCCTCTCCGGTCTGGCCCCCAAACATGGCTACCGCTGCACTCGCTGTGCCCAGAGAAAGTGGCCCCCTGTCCTTATACCTCCTCTTGATTCCCTCAAAGACCCCCTGAAGCCCCCTCAGAACCTCCTCCTGCCCTCCCTGGACACTTCCGCTGACCAGCAGAAGAGACCACTGCTTGGGGGAGTGTTTGTTGACACCCGTCAATCTCAAGAAGCTGTGCCAAATGTGCAGGAGAAAGTGGAGAAGAATGAAGTGAAGGAGAAAAAGGAGGGAGAGCTGACGGTGATGTCTGTGGGGAGGTGAGAGGCGCACACACACCTTTTGATACACAGTACAGTACTTTTGCATAACTTAATAAGTTATTACATCTTTTTCTTGATGATTAGATTTCAGGTGGCTCAGATCCCTGAATACAAGCCAGTCCCTGTGGAAACCAAGAGATCCTCCCAGGAACAACGACACTCTCTGTTCGGAGGAAAATCCTTCGCTTCATTCTCTGCCATCAGGAGGTACGACCTGCACCACACAGACACACACTTCCTGTGCTTCCTCCTCTCTTCTTCTATTTAAGGAGGCTGAATGCTCCTTACTTTCTTAAGTTAAAGTGCTGTGAAGTTGAAATCAGAGACTCACTTTCTTCCAACAGAGGCTTCATGAAGTAGTCAGTTTCTCTGGTACATGAAACTAAGATTGATCAGTTTATCAGAGGAGTGTCTTTAAAATGATTTGGGAAATGATCTTCTTCTGTTTCCTATTATCGTGCACATTCTGGACTCTCTGAATCAGCAGTAATCATGCAGCCCTGCCCATTGGTTCAGTTTAACCCTCAGGATCTCAAGCAGTTTCTGGTTGTTTTTGCGTCACATTTTTTACTCTCTGTGGTCTCATTTTCCTCAGCAAAGTGAAGTCCTGCACCTCTATAGATTCAAGACAACCATGGCTATAGACTGATGGAACTCAGTTATGTCTTTATGCAGTGTTACAGCATTTTAAGGCTATAAATCATTAGAGAAAAAGAAACACAGAAATTGAATTTCTCTGATTAAAAATTGAAAAAATAATGAATTAGTGTAAACAACTCATGTTCAGGAAGCCTCTAAGGAACAGAGGAAAAATCTTGGTGGTGTCTCTACATTCAAAGAATCTACAAATGTTGATGTTTGTAAATGTTTTTCCTGACTGTGGTCTCATTTTTCACTGCAGTATGAAGTCCTGCTCCTCTATGGGTTCAGGATAACTCATCAATGTCTCCTGAGCAGTAGAACATCATCAGAATGCAACAATTATTACAACATTATTACAAGATATTTACTCTTTACAAACTATCTACAGTCAGTACTGTCACTACTGTTTACACAGTTTACAGTCTACACTGCAGAGGCATCATGTCCATCTGCAGAGAAGTTTCTGTCAGTAATGAGACAGAGAGCTGAGCGGCTCTGAGCACAAATTTTATACCTGCAAGACAACAACAAGGGAAGCAAAATTCAAAGAGTTTTGAAGTGTGTCTACAGGGTGAATGTGGATCATTCAGGCCTCACTGAAAGCATTAAAGAGCTCTGAATTATTTGATTTTTACAGAATTTATCTCCAGCAAACACTTTATTTTCTGCAAATTTTCAAAGAAAGAAAGCAAAGTTAATGAAATTCTCCCGTCTTCTCTGCTCTGTTTAGACATGTTACTAACATCACTTGTGATACATTCAGGTACTTTCAGAAACTTGAGAATCTGACAAAATTACCTCGTTTTTTTGGATTGGACAAACAGTTTTTGAATGCCAGTCATTTAAAAATAAGTGGTATTTTGATCCTGCTTGGGATTGTGAACCTGTGGGTTGAAATGTTTCTTTGGTAGGTTATCAGTTATGCTTCAAATTAAGCTTGATGAGGAATAATCAGCACTGTGTCTCAACAGGTTCACTGTTCTTTCACTCTGCCCTCCAGGCCTCCTCCCTCATATGCTTTCTCTCTCTCTCTCTTTCAGATGAACAGACAAAAAGGAGGCGTATGCTTAAGGTGATTATGCTACCTCGCTAAAGATAACCTCATCGTTTGCTGACGAATTGACAGCCGACATGAAGAGTGTTCCTTGATGGTTTACACCAAGAAACTGACTACAAGAACAACGTACTGCTGGAGAAAAGTTGTTTCTTATCATGCAATAAGAGGAACAGGACTGTATTTATTATTGTAGGAGTCTAACTCAAACCACAGCTGCTTCCAATCTAAAGGGAAGGCCTTTGGTTGGTTTTTAACACAGGACACATTGTGCAGAGACACTGAAAGCACTCCTTTAGTTCCTGTGTTTGTGCGTCCATGTGATTTTTAGACATGGGGTAAAACATGCAAAAGCTGACACTCATATAGGACAAATCTACAGCTACTATAGAACATGGGTAGATGTTCATCAAAGGTATTAAAACACCACTGAATACACATCTGACAAAGATATAGAATAATACACACACTCACTGAAGTGTGTGCACTAAAACAGAAAAAGTTAAATAAAAGAGTCAAATTAAGCCACAGAATTAAAACCTTTTGGGCATATTTCACCGAGCATATCATGCTTTGCTGAAGTGAAAGCTCATTTTTTTATGAAAGCACAGATATATTTCAGAAATATAAAAAAAAAAAAAAAAAAAAAAAATCCCTGTGAGTCTTGTTTTGGAACGGCACTTCATGTGATCTTATGTATTGGGCTGAAAAGATGTTGAACCAAGTCTTCACAAAGATGCCAATGAAACCATTCAGAGAAAAATTTGTCCAGTAACGTAAATCCTCTCACTGTATTAGAGCTTTATTTTAAGATCGACTGAGATTGATCAGAGGCCATATTGTGCTCACAGAGGAGGTCCCAAAAAGGTATCACACAATTTTGTTTATCCACTCTGCATTGCAGAGGCGGTAAAGGCTGTAAAGCGAATAGAAATGTAAGGTAGATATTACCTTTGTAGAATAGAACATGTAAATTAATGTAAATATGTAAATATGGAGGGGTGGGTAGAAAAACAGATGAAAGACAAAACTGGCTTTGTTATTTTGGCATAATACAAATGGAGTGCATCAACAACAGACATGAGTAATAAATCATTTAACAGGCAAACTTACATCATCAGAATCATATGATGAGAACTGCTGCTTAAAAAACAACAGAAGACTTTTACCACTTGAGTGTAAAATACTTTTCTCTTTTTCTTTAAACTTACTGTTCCTATCTGAACTTTTAAGATTCTGGAAAAAAAAAGTCACACACACACACAGTTTGAACAGCCAGACTCCAGTTATGTAATCCCAGTGACTGTAAAGCACCACACTCACATCTGCACATACACACACCCACGCATATTTATATTTTATGGTTTAATTAAATAAACCAACCAGTGGCTGCAGAAGATTAGTGGTTGAGATGCCTCAAAGTCTTGCAGCACAATCGGCTTTAGTTTACATCCTCGTGGGTTTATGAGAGTGTACAGTAAGCATAGAGGTTTAAAGCTACTCATTTTCATATTTTCTCATTATGTTGTTACAAGTAATGTGACAAATTATCTAAAGGACTGGATTTTTATTGGTTGCAGCCATTAGATGTGATAATTTCATCTGTTTTTATCATGATTCTTAGTTTTTTTTTTTTTTTTAAGGATTATTATTAAATGTTTTCTAGATGAGAAGTTGTTGTCAGAAAGAATCATAAAAAAGCATTCATCTCATGAACTTTGTAGATTGCATTTATAATATGACACTTTTCTGTATGATGTTTTTACTCTTGAAATAAAGAGAAGGTGTATTTTAAATGTTGTCTTGTCTGCGGTTATTTATTTATTTTGGTGTCTATAAAAGTTATCGGTGGGAGTTGTTGCTGTATTTGAGACTACTGCTGAACTCGTCTCCAGGATCATGGGCTGTGGCCAGTCGTACTTGTTGTGCAGTATCACCCCCTAGTGGCAGACTTGTTCTGATAGATTAAGTTAACAACTGATGACGTAAATCATGTGTGGTTAACTGATGAAATACCCTTGTGGGTCAGCTGCACCGCCATTTAAGTGACCCTCACCACAAGTAGTTGTCAGACTTTCCAGACTTACAGCCAGCTGGCTTCTGCTTTGTATAATTTAATCATGTTGCTAAGATTCTAGAGACCAACAGAAAGTCTAAATAAATTAAGTCAAAACACAAGACCGATCTCTCTTTTCAGCATGTTATGACGTCTAAGTGAAATCTTCTGAAGGTTTTTCCTGGCTATGAAATGGACTGAAATTGATAGCTATACCTTAAAACGACTAATAAAAGCAACAAGACAGACTTCAAAGGGAAGTAAGTCTAAGTGATAAACAAGGGGATTAACACAGAGAGGGATCTATGTTATTTACTTCTTAGAAATACAGTAAAATAAACACTGCAGTGAGTTTGTCAAAACTGAGACACATTTATTATGGCATATTTTTTAGTTCCTTCACATTAGGTTGCACAAACTCAAACACACAGAGTGAGATACATAATATTCAACAAGGTAAACCCACATCCCCTCACAAACCAAATGTGTCTTTTCTTTTTTTTTTTTTTTTTGGTTGTTCTGTAGAATAATTACCAAATGGTGTTTCTGTTTAAAAATGATAGATTTCTCTGTTATACCACTCATACATATTATACAATATCTTTACTAAGGTAGGAATGCAAAGCATTGTTTTATACTTAATTTTTCCTTCACTCGTCATGAAATGTCTTTCTTCTGTTTGTGTTTGCAATGTGTTTGAGTGTATTTGGGTAAACTCACTCTTTATTTTTGACAGTCTAGTTGGATTTGAAATTCATCTTTTCCTAATTTTTGAATACATTTGCATCTTTATGCTCCAGTACTTGCTGAATTGACAATGAACAGACATCACAGGTTAAAACTCCACCCTTAGACCATCAGTCAGAAGTAAAGCAATTGTCCCAACAATATTAGAGCTTAATCCAGGAGGTTTCAGTTGTCGGATCAGAGTTGTGTGGTCAAGCGTTGGCTCACACTTGTTGTTTTCAAAGTAGATGACCTGGCCTTCTTGGTGAGGTTACTGCGAGCGTCCTGCCCAGCCAGGAAGTAAAGAATGGGGTCCAGACAGCTGTTGGCACTGGCCAATGGTCGAGTGACCTTATAGGCCACACTGGAGGCCTCCAGTAAAGTACAGCTGATCTGATGAACAACAGAAATGTTAAACATTGTTTTAATATATCATCATCATCATCATCATCATCATCATCATCATCATCATCATCATCATCATCATCATCATCATCACCATCATCATCAACATCATCATCATCATCATCAACATTTAATCAACAGAATAGGTTTTGTCTTCACCTGTGCTGGATTGATCTGCCTCAGGTATCTAAAAGAGTAGTAAAGACTCCTGGTGAGGTGGAAAGGGAGGAAGCAGAGCATAAACACAGCCAGCACAATGATGATCATCTTTACGGACTTCTGTTTGGAGCGCTGAGCTGACAGGCCTCCCCTCTCACCATCAGGTCCTTCTTGAGACCCCCAGCCAGGCTCCAGAAGCTTTCGCACCATGAGGCCATAGCATACCATCACCACCATGAAGGGGAGTGCAAACATGAGAACTGACATGATTGAGCTGTACACCAGGAAGTCATCAAAAAGCTCTGGGCTCGTGGTGTCATAGCAAACACGTCCAGTTTCTCGATCCCTGATCAGGAAGACATTACAAAATAAAAGTTTCGTTATTGTCATGATTGTAATGATTCTGCTAACATATTTGGTATTTATCTGTAAAAGGTGATAGAATTGTAAGAAAAATTCAAAGATGATTATTAAGGCATGTCCCAAGAAGGCCCAATAAGACAACTTTGTACAGGTTAATCAAGTTAATCACTGAATAAGATTAACAGGTGTATGAAGTAAGTCGAAGCTGAAGAGAAATAAACAAAGTAGGAGATTCAAAGAAAGAAAGAAGGCGAGAAAAAAAAAAGCAATAAAAAGGACAATTATTAACCACCTGATTCTTGAGAAGTAGAGAATAGGTGCCTGGCAGAACAAAACAATGGCCCACACTGCCACAGACACCAGCCTGGCTCTGCGGGCGCTAACCCAGTTCAGAGATCGGACTGGATAGCAGATGCCGATGAAGCGATGCAAACTGATACAGCACAGAAACAAAATGGAACCTGTTGAAGTAAAAGACTTGTGTTGAGATCATTTTAATTCAACAGTGAGACCTGCTTTTATTTCATGTATTACTTGTTTTGATTTTGGAATCAGTATGTTCAGTTGTAGAAACAATTAGTGTCATGATATGGTCTAATGTCAAAGTGTTTTTTTTGAGTATTCAATTTTTTAAAAAACACTTTATGTAAAGTATTACTATGTCTCATGGTTGATTTTTTGCTGTGGTAAAATGGAGCCTAGCTAAGCATCTTTTATTCTAATGGAGTATACCCCATTGTTAATTACTGTGTTGTTCTTGTTGTCTTGTTGTCTAGTCCAGTTAAGCATTGTGTCTCCTAAAGCATAGCTAGTTTAAATTAAATGCCACCAACTCATGCTTTGTTGTAGCATGGCTTTGGGCATAATGTATTTTATTGCACTGTATCACATTTCATCATTACAGTACTTTGTGATCGCATATCAAAATGCATTTTATTGCACTGATATTGTGATTATAATGTACCAAAACATAAAAAACTACTTCCCATCCTATTGTAAAGATTCAAAAAATATTTTTTAAATAATATGAGTATCTTTTTCCATCCACTCGTCTCCTCTCCTCATCTTAGGTTAGGGTGGATTTATGCGTAACACAATTCCTACCTTATCCTAACCAATCATATCCTATCCCATGCTTTCCTATTTTATCCTATTCTATTGTGTAAAATGGTTGTATAGTCTCATCTGGTATAAATTTGAATGAAGCATTCTGCATTGTTGTCAAAATAATGTAGCTTAGGGTATTTTATTCTATTGTAGAATAGTGTAGTATAATCTGGTATAGTATTTATATATATGTAAATTAATGTATTAAGTTGTAGCCTTGTATCTCAATTTTTTTTAATTTAGTAGTTAGTCTTTAGTGGCATTAGCCATTAGCCAGCAGGTTGTTAAACTATACTTATCATCATGTGACATCACACTGTCATGCATCTTACCATTTTATAGATTTAAATGGACAAGTGCAGTCTAATATCACAAAATTCATCATATTTAAGTATCCACCATCTTAGAGGAGGGTAATGTAGCAGGGCCCTCTGTTTTGCTCATAAATGTCAGATTATTGTGTATTGCATAAATTTGATCAGTGCTAAAACTTTACCGTATAAGTTGGCATAAAACAGGAAGCGTATGATTTTGCAGACTGGTTCACTGAAAGGCCAGTCATTCTCATCTGCGTAGTAATAAATGAGGAAGGGCAAGGTGAAGATGTAGAGAGTGTCGCACATTGTCAAGTTGAACATGTAGATGGTGGAAGGCTTCCATCGTTTCGTGCGAAACACAATCACAAACAAGGCAGTAGCATTCAGTGCCAGACCGACCACAAAGACCAGGGCATAGCTGACTGGAAGCAGGATATATTTAAAATCCTCTTGAAATTTGCAGTAGAATGCGCTGTAATTGCTCGTGCTGGTTGAAGTGTTGTCCAAGTCAGCCATCTTGGTTGTTAGGAAACCTGAAGAAAAGAAACATACAAAGAAAAAGTTCATTACTGCTTAGCGTTTGAAGCCACAAACATTTTTAAACCCAAACAAAGTTATAATGCACTCAGCCACAGACAGTGTTGACAGACAAGAAACGTGTATAACGAGGTGAAAGGGACCTCAACAGGATTCATATTAAGAGGTTTCCAGTGATTCACTGTGGCATGTCTCAGCAGCAAGGAGCTTTATAAGTCATCACTTTCAAACTTAATTGACCAACCCATTTTGCCATCAAAATTTCACAATCCAATTAAACCTAGTCATCAAATTTTGAAGCTAATGTACATTTCACGGGGTAAATCACTTCGAAGCCGATTTTCTTTAATCGCCTTTCTCTTGCTGAGTCGTCTGTTAAGGAAATGGGATAATAATTGTGAGGAATATAGAGAAAGAAGAGAGATTCTTTAGCAGTGGTTCCCATATTATAGTGTAGTATATTATCACATTTCATACTATATTTTCTCAGGAATGTATTAAAAGTGCAAGGCTTCATGGCTGTTTACAAAATAGTATCATATAGCGATGTTTTGTGTTGTCCTACTACCTGGCCAAACAAGTTTACTCAAGTAGTGTGACAATGAAACCATTTTTGTTTGCAGACTGAGAAACAACCTCCATCCTAGCATTTTTCCCCCCCAGAATCTACAAACATGCCTTGACATTGAGAGGAAAAGACAACAAATAGATTTGACCTTATATTAGGAAAATGTTTCTTGCAACTTTACTCTCAGGCACTTAACGTAACAGTGCTTTTCAGTTATCCCTGCTCCTGAGTCTTCAATTATGTAAATATGTATGTTCATCTAACAACTCAGGTTCAAACTAGTCCTCAGTCATGTTAATACCTGTGAAGTAATGTTGATCTGTAAAACTCACATGCAAAAGAAGGCAACACATGCACTTACTTGTTCTTTGTTTCAGTTCAATGTACAGTTTTCTTTTTCCCTTGACATTATTTTCCCTCCTGAAAAAAATTGTCTCTTAACAGTGCCTCTCGGACACTCGATCTTGAACCGTTCAAGCCCACCTTCTCTTCCCTTCCAAACAGCTGCTGGTCATGTTTAACAGATAACAGGTGTCCCCTTTGTGGTCCCAAAAATTCTTCTGACCTGCTGTGTGCATACCATACTATATTGAAGCAATGCTTCACACAGATACATAAATGCTTTGCATCCAAAGAAGTAAACTAAAAAGCCCCCTTTTGAAGAGACAAGTGCTCTGAAACATATGAAATTACTCACAGCGTATGAATGCTATGGTTCTTCAAATTTGGCCCCGTTTTTAACCATCCTGTGAAATGTCTTCTTATTCTCATGAGTGGAGACTGTGTTTCTGATTTGGTTGTCTAAGACTGAATGTGTTCCTAAGAAACCTGCTGAGGAATGAGTTTGGAGAATGGAGGTGTGTGCATGCTGACAAGTTGTAGCCTGTATACAACAGTGTGTAGGCAGTTGGGCCCTAGGCTGCAGATCTGTTGGTCTTTCAGATAAATGGACAGTCAGCAGGACAAAACTGTTGCTACCGTCAACAGTTCAAATATTTATTTTCTTATGTTTGAAAAACACAAAAATATAAAGTAGAAAAACCTGAAAAGTTCCATCAAAACTTCATATTCAATATAAATTCCATAATAAATACCACAGTTTATAAAGGCTTTCCTTAGCCTTTCCCTTAGATTTTGTAAAACTTAAATCCCCAACAATATTAAATGATCAGAAACTTTAAATCATAATTTCCTCCAGCACTTTGAACAACTGCTCTCAAGTGTGTATCTAAGCGTATATTCTATACTCTCATTTTTCCCATCCAGATGATTTGTTTGACTTTACTGTGCATTAACTTACCTTAATATGGCCAAAACAGTAGATATTCTTAAGCCAGATCACAAGAGGAATCATAAACCAAAAGCATCTTGACAAGATTCTAACAAATACAATATTATCCAACAACGACCGTCAGCCATCTTCTTCATTACCACTGGCAGAAAGTTCCTGTGCGTGGCTATTAGAGGTTATGTTTGTTTTCTGAAAACTGTATGCATGTGTGCATGTGATTGAATATGTGTGTGTTGGTTAGAATGAGAAAAAGCTGAGAAAGAGGACTTAATGTCTTACTTGCCCTAGAAACTCTGCGTATTAATGATTACAAGTGCTAACTTCGGCCATGGCACGTAGGACCCTCAAGTTGAGGGCTAGTGCTTCCAGACATCTTTTTTGGCATTGCCAGTAAAATAATGCTCCATAAAAGTTGTATCAATATTCAGAGTTAGTTTTTTTTTTCAATGTCACTGTTTCTCTAGACCTGGCTTATTAATGTACATGTTGCATTGTGTTAACCTGTTTAATCCCACTGGCAGTAATAGTTGCCGCTCTTTTATTAATTTTTACTTCTGGAATCTTTTTAAGAGTTAGTTTGACTTTAGGTAGCTAATTTAAGTTCTAAAAATTGAAGAATATGGAAAAGAAAAAAGTTAAATGATAATAATAAAAATTACAAAATAATATAATAAAATATATAATAAAATACTGGGGGGTACATGGTGGTGCAATGGTGCCTCACTGAAAGTAGGTCACCTGCTTGACTCCCTATTCGGGCATGGTGTGCATTTCTGTGTGGAGTTTGTATGGTCTCCCCGTGCATGCCTGGGTTCTCTCCAGGTACTCAGGCTTCCTCCCACAGTCCAAAACATGCTCACTAGGTCAAGTGGTGATTGCCCGTAGGTGTGTGTGTGTGTGTGTGTGTGTGTGTGTGTGTGTGTGTGTGTGTGTGTGTGTGTGTGTGTGTGTGTGTGTGTGTGTGAAAAGGTTGTCCGTCTCTACATTAACCCTGTGACTGACTGGCTGCCTCTCACCCTAAGACAGCTGGGATAGACTCCAGCCATCCATGACCCTGAACAGGATAAGCAGTATAGAAGATGAATGAATGTATAATATAATATAATATAATATAATATAATATAATATAATATAATATAATATAATATAATATAATATAATATAATATAATAACCACCAACAACATAAAAAAAAATATGAAAAAATGAAAAGGGATTAAATGCATGCACTTACTTTGCAGAGAAAAATTTGGGATATAACAGGTTAAATGAGATGTCTTAGAGATTACCAACACTGACAAATAATTTGTTGATTCATCCCGAGCAGTTAAAATAAAATAAAATATAAAAAAATCCAACTGCTATCTTGAACAGTTAGTCTTTTGGACTGTGGTGAATATTTGTCATGGGATGTTTATTGGCTGTTTTGCTGTTACAGCAAAATATCTCATTTCATCGATGGTGTTTTTTTGCATTATTATGCCACACGAGGTCCTCTGAGGACTTAATGAGTGACCTGTTCAATAACCAGCAAAACAACTCCTCAAAGACAATTATTATTCAAATACTTGAGAAAAGCGGAGGTGCCTTTACTTTTAGCCCTCTCAGGCTGGTCATCACTGTTTAGATTTCAATATTGCCGGTTTTATTTTTGAAACATTTTTATAGACAACTAACATTGTATTGTTGCAGACACAACCTATTATTGTTACAAACAAATAAGCGTCTGACATTTGGTCTGATTTTTTTTATTATTATTATTTGATTTGGAATAAATTTTACCTCTTTAAATTATACAATTTGCATTGTCCTGGCCTGTGATCGATTTTTCTTCGATCGACTGCGGATTCTTGTTGCTATGCAGGTCTGCAGGACGCAGCCTCATCTTGTCGGTGTCAGCCTTTTCACTTCGTCCGCTCAGTATAACGCAGATGCTCAGTAAAACAGAAAGTGTTTTTTTTTTTTGTTACATTTTTTTTTAATCCCTGTACTGTATGAAAACATGTTGGCACTGCTAAACGGCGTTACTGTCGACGCGATGCAAGAAAAGGCGGAACAAAAAAGGACGTCTCTCTCTTATGTTTTTCATTATGAGCTAGCCACTATGCCGCTCTGCGCCACTATACGGCGCCATTGAGCTGAGTTGCTGAAAGGGTTCCCTTTTAGTATCTCCCCCATCCCTTCCCTCTGCTTTTTCCTCTCCGTCTGTCTGTCCTCCTGCTTCACAACACAGTACAGTACTCCAGCCCTCTAGTAGTGGCAGCAACCAACACAAATGTGTTCAGTCTCTCCTCGCTGCCTCAGTTTCTGCTCTGTATAAACCAGCCATTTATCATCAATCATGGCCGCCGGAGAACAAATTTAACTCACGTCTTTCCTCCCTGTCGTTTTGAGGGGAGGGTATTTTGTTTAAAAAAACAAAATATTGTTTCCACATTGAATTGGATTTCCTGTCGGAATTACAATAGATCTCACCAGGAAAATACCATTCATGTCAATACTCCAAAATGCAGCCGCCGCCGAGGAAGGTGAGTGATTTCCAGAGTCCGTTATGTTTTAACTGGGCTGTAACAATGACAGATAGCGGAGTAGTAACCTTATCCGTGGGTATTGTGCCCATTCAGAAAGCATCTACTGCTGCAGGTTTAGGGCATTAAAGGGTAGAGAAGACATTTGCTAGCTAACATTAGCATGGTTTGCTAGCCTGGATAGTGTGTAACCTGGTGACATGAGTGTGCATCTGTTCAACCGTAACAGCGCGAGCCGTCAAACGTCAAATAACGCTAGCTAGAAAACACAAGGTGGAAACCCTATTTACATCATGAAAGAGGAGCATTGGAGTGGGAGAAAGAAAAAAAAGAAGACACCGTTTCTATATTATGTGTAATTAACTTTGATAGAAAAGGAAATTCAGTGAATAGTGTGTTTATTAACTTCACACCAAGCTACCAACGCTACCTTTATGAACAGTGCAGTTGTTGTGTTGGCAGACAGTCATATTTGGCTTATTTTGATGTGGTGTCAATGTGTCGCCCAGACAGCTCAACAAAAACTGTCGTATTCACCAGGTTGTAGTGCTCCCGTCTCTTAGGAAGACCTTCCTTTTGACCAGTGTCACATCTTTTTAAACAAAACTAAGCTGACAAAAGCCAGACACTCAAAACCCACATGCTAACACGGACATGCGGCGGAGTGTGCACGTCTGATACCCACTTATTGATTCAGCATTGACAGAGAGGAACAAAGTCCACTGAAGCGTGTCGTACGTATGTTTGTGAGCGTGTGTTGATGCTGCCTTTGTGTGTGTGTGTGTGTGTGTGTGTGTGTGTGTGTGTGTGTGTGTGTGTGTGTGTGTGTGTGTGTGTGTGTGTCCTGAAATAGATGCACGAGAGCCAATTAGCCGGCTGTGAACCTCTGCACAGTTTTCTCTTAATTACCACACATTCCCCCTGTGCCGTTTATACTGTGAGTTTCTCCTCACTGACTGGCCCTCAACATGTCAAATCATGTCTGTAAGACACATACACACGTTTACACAGACACTTTAATCATTGATGCTGTAGGGATAGTGTCAGTGATGATTGCATGGTTGTTTTGAACCTCTGTGTGATCAAGTGCACCATTACAGCCATACTCATTTTGTTGGATCTCATTTGTCAGCTGTCAGTCTTTTGCCCTTTCAATTTGCTGTGAAATAGGCCCAGAAATAAAACAGAATTTGTAAATCACTAATGTGTAACTGCCTGCCAATGCTGCTGGCATCTGTATGCTCAGCCTACAGCACCACAGCCAGAGTGTATCAGTATTTGGCTGTGAGATACTAATAATTTCGCTCCCAGTGCGACACATACAGCCCCTTAAGTGTTTTGTCTGTGTCTCTGCACATCTGCTCACAGACTGAGCTCATTTGCCTCTCATATATTGGTTTTATGTGGCTTAAATTAAAGATGGCTGCTAATGAGGCTGACATAGGTTGGTATAAAGCCTATCTATCTATCTATCTATCTATCTATCTATCTATCTATCTATCTATCTATCTATCTATCTATCTATCTATCTATCTTTTGGAAGTGGTAGTATTACTTTTTAGACCTTTGAAGACATTTCTGTCAAGTTTCAAGTATTAAGCATACAAAGCAGACAAACCATAACCGATGTAGGTATTTCTCAATTTTAGATGAAATTCATTAAACTAACGATAATTAAACAACCAAATATATCTTGTAGGTAGTCAAAGCTATAATTCTGTATTTTAAAAAGTCAAGACAGAAAAACAAAACTGAGTTGAAATGAATTTGTACATTTATTGACACTGAGTGACATCTGATGATTCATCATTCAATTCCAATCAATCGAGTTTGGCTATTCTACCAAGCTTGACTTTTTGTTTCCTTTTTTTTCCTGGTTTAGCACTACACAAAAGCGTATCTTGTGTGCAGGGCAGTAAAACCATTGAAGATGACCAACTGAGCAGCAGTGGCAGTGTTCAGCTTGCAACCTTAAAAGACAGAGATGATGACGGTCATTTTAAAACTAGATTTTTAAAGTTTAGAACGTGCCACGCTGTAACTTTGTCATGACTTGGTAAACACTGACTCAGCCACTGTAGCTGCAGAGATGTTGCTGATCCTTCAACCAGGGATTGTTTCTACGGATGTATCGGCACGCTATCGTTATCGACCAATATTGACTTAAAAATGAAATATCGGATATCAACCAACACGCCAATATGGTGGTGCCCTGGTTGTAGGTATTGTTTTGATTGTCTCAGAGAGAGCATCATCCAAGTTTGAAGTAGGATGCATCCTCTTGTCTTATTTTGTTTGAAAGCAGCTGTCATAAATAAATATACAGTTTTAAGTGTTTTATTTTTCTCATTTTGCACAAGAACCAAATAATACGTAACAGGTATGATAATGGTGTGCACCATAATACTGTACGCTACTTCCAATACAGAGGAGAGTTGATGATCTCTGTAATTAGGTGTGGGGTAAAAAATATCGGAATCTGTATCGATAATTGGCAAAAAAAAAATCCAGTATTGTGCATCCCTGATTGTTTCAACTGCAGCTGAGAGCTTTGATGGAGGCGCAAAACCCAAACTGCTTTACAAGCTGATCTCCACACACACACACACACACACACTCACACATACACACAGGTGGAGATGCATCAGCAGTGGTGTGTGGTGGTGCTGCTGATGTTTGCCTTACATAACAGGTCCCACTCTCTCAGCGGTATAGACCAACCTGCTGCATCAGCTACCACCACACCAGCTGAGCTCCTTAGTGTGACCTTTCTTATGCTGAGCATCTTCCTAACAGTGCCTCTCTTCCCCCTTCCTTTCTTACTCTCATTTAATCACCCTTCACTCTCTTTACCCATCTCTATCGTCTCCCCATCTTCCTGTCACCCTGCGCCCCTCTCCTCTGTGCCCTCTCCCCCTGAGGTTTTTGCTGAGTGATAGAAGGTGAAATCAACTCAAGTTGCCCCCCCCCCCCCCCGATAATGTGATGAACCACTCCTCCCTTATCTTCAAAGACACAGCACATAAAAGAAAAGAGCTCTGCAGTGAGTGTTGGCATTGCTGTGCCAGTGTGTGTGTGTGTGTGTGTGTGTGTGTGTGTGTGTGTGTGTGTGTGTGTGTGTGTGTATGTGTGCGTGTGTGTGTGTGTATTTGTTATGTTGTTGATTGTTTTGTCTGGAACAGTCATGAATTTGCCCTCTGTTGCTCTGGTGAATAGCTGGTGGAATTCACCCGACAATACACAATGACCATCACAGTGACTCTGGCAAGAGTCAGTGTTTGTGTGTGTGTGTGTGTGTGTGTGTGTGTGTGTGTGTGTGTGTGTGTGTGTGTGTGTGTGTTTATACACTTGTTTGGTGAATGGTAAGAGGGAGTTCTCTAGCTATTTGCACAAGACTGTGTGGATGAGCACAGATTAGAGCCTCTGCCTTGAACACACACGTTGGTTCACTTGAAAATTGATTCTGTTGACATGTTTTTCATGTGTTATCTGTTTTTAAATATAGTCTTGTCTCTCTAACCACATTTAAATCTTAACTGTCACTGATATATATCACGTAAAGGTCCCCTGAGGACTTAATAAGTGACCATGAAATAGTCTCACATTTATGCCTGTTCATGAATACGGTTAAAAAGTAGATTATCAGCACCAGAAATGGTTATTTTTAAATGCTATTTTTCATTTCCCATGACGGGTTCATACTTTTCTGGGAGAACACAAATCCAGTTACGACTGGCAAAGTTAAGCAGTGAGAGGTGAGAAGCAAAGTCTATCCTTTTTTTTTTTTCAGGAAAACAGTTTCTTGGATTTATTCAGTAGTAATGGCAGACACTTAAGCTTGACTGTCAAAAAGTAAAAGGACGCTAAAACATGGGTTAAGCTGTTTGTGATAGTGTTCATTCCAACCCACATGCATCAGTTACCCCTAATTCACACATGTTTCGTCAGCGCCGCAGTTTTTGGCGCATAGCAATTCACACTGGATCCGTCTCTGGAGAAGAGCGGAGTGCAGCACAGCACACTCCATAGCACCTGGATCACAGGAGAACCACATGTTCCCACAGGAATCACACCCATAACAACTTACTTGCATGAAAATTAATTAGAATGATATCCTCACCTGGCCCTCCCAAAACTTCAGCAATTTCAGTCTGTCTATTTTAGTATCTATTGATGTCATTATATAGTGTTGTTGTGTTATATAAAATTGAAAGTCTGAACATGGTGATACTCGCATAGACTCGCAGGGTAACAATCGCAAGCAGCCGTTGGTGGCACGTACCAGAGATGGACTGCAGCACGGGCTGTGTAAATGCAACAGTTGACCAGAGTGGTTTCTAAGTTCAGCATAGTGCATGGCGCTGACGGACCGCAGGCGTCACACTGTATGTGTAAATTGAGGGTCAGACTGCGGTGATTCGTTCAAACTTGAGAGTCTGTGAATAAAATGAAGAGTGAGGTTACGTTTGCTCTGCTTGGTGAGGTCGTAGTTGGTAGAGATAGCCCTCTACACTAAATTACTCTGCAAATTGTAATTTACAAAGTTTGCTTGTTGTCACATTTCAAACAGTAGCGCCAGGTAGCTATAAATAAATAAATAAATACTAAATTTCCTTGTCGCTTTACATCCTGCAAAAGTTTGTTTTGAAGAGAGGAAGGTAGTGTTAAAAGAAGATCCGCTCTCCAAAACAAATGCATGCTGTCCTTACGACAATGTGTTAGGGTGCTCATGGGAAATGGTGTCTTAATTCCAAAATATGTCTACCAGTTCTGGCCAGAAGTGTCACTGCAATCAGTGCCAAACTGATAGTCCTCGAAGGGCCTCTAAGAGGCTGTGTGTAAACAGTGTGTTCCTTCTATAGATGGCATATGACTGACAGATGGATCATAAATCAGGGTTATATCATTTGTGTGGGTGTAAGTTTGTGCATGGTAACCACATCAACGTTTGAGCCTAGTGTGCAGAATTCACAGTGAACCAAACACTGAAATTGAGTGGGTGAATCATAATTCTCCTCATATTGGTTATACTTCCTTTAATCTTATCTGTCTGGATAACTGGATCAACAGATAATGAATCAACAACAGTTTTGATTAAGAAGTGGTTGGTACCAGTTTTAGGAAGTTAATCAAGCAAAAATGTCGGTGCAGCTTGGATGTCAGTGAAAGCATGCTGCTGTTTTTAGCTGAGTCATTAAACAGAGGGGCATCTTTAAGCTGTCTTACAATAGTAGAGGATCCCATGGTGGATAACTATCAGCTGTTACAGAAAAACATGTTTTACTTTTGGGCTGCTTTTTTTGGATTAATGAACATCACATTTACAGATGTAGCCTTGAGCTCTCCTCTTGTGTAACTCCAAGGTGACTATTTTATAAGTTTACAGGTTTATTTCAGTTTGTTTGAAAGGCTTTTGGTTCA